>JBBPDE010115229.1:0-20645 GCA_037974605.1 Nannopetersius ansorgii
TTAAATCTGCGTATTGGGATGCAGGGCCAATATGGGGCTAGGGAGAGAGAAATGACACACACACACACACACACACAGCATTTTCATAAGCAGCCTTTCCTATATTCATACAAAAAAGGTGATCCTAAATTGTTCTGATTTGGTTGTGTAGACTATATTTGTCCAGGAAAAAAAAAGGCAATTAATGGCAATTGACACACACATTTTATGTGATGTTATTTTATTTAAATTTGTGTGTGTGTTCTAACATGTTCAAATCATAGTGTCTTCCGTGTCTGGAATGGATGTACAGTATCCTTGAGTCTATAAGGTAACAATAATATAAGATAACCCTGTTTAAACTGTGAAATAGTTTTGACTAAAACTAGGTACTTATACCTAGGCACTTTGACTTTCAATTGCATTACTAAAAAAAGACTAAAATACAAGTTTCATTGACTAAAACTAGATGAAAATAGTCATGGATAATTCTGACTAAAATAAGACTAAAATGCTCAGACTTTCAGTTGACTGAAACTGTTGACTGAAAGTGGAGTACATTTTCCCTCTATTAGTCCAGAACTAATAATATCGTCCATAATAAAGATCCACCTTTGCTGGCTGCTGCTCCACACCACTAGGGGCGAGCAGGCTCTCTGGGTGAGATGCGGAGGACCACAGAGAGAAAACCTCGCTTCGATAGTTCAGCTAGGGAGGTAGCAGCGAAAACAACAATAATAATAACCTGGGTTAGAAAACTAAATACAGGTAAGCACAACTGTTGTATTATTTGTATTATTTTATGTCTTTAGTGAAATGGTAAAGCCATTGTTTATAAAGAAAGGACTAATTAATTCCCATTTTTCGTTAGCTAGCATGGTTGCTAAGTTAGCCCCGTTCATTCTAATGGGCGACTTGTGTTTACAGACCTCACAATCTAATTTAAATTAAAAGGTTTATACGGGGTTTTTGATGTCTTAAATTCGTAAATTCTCTTACATATAAGCTCGAGAGTTCGTTGTAGAGGCTGAGGCCTAACAACTCATAATGCATCGCACCCTAAATGTTAGAATTCTATAAAACAGTATTTTCTTGCCTCACTGCCTCTAAATGTGGATATTTTAGGGTGTTTGAGGACACCCAGGGATATAAGTCCATCATGTCAAAGTGCAAACTGCTTTCCTGCTTCTGCCAATTTAATGCAGGTCAATCATTTGTTAGATTCGTATTGGGTTCTGTTCTGGATCTCCTGGAAAAGCAGAATTGACATGGCAAGAAACGGATTTAGACCATTTAGAAATGGAGGACATCTCAATTATTATATTCTATAGATCATTTATTTGTTTTATATAAATAAGACATGTTATCTCTATGGCCATGTTACATTTATATGTTATCGAAATCAGCAGTTTGAACGTTTACATTTGATTTTAGATTTTAATAATTTAAACAACAATAAGTCATTTATGTCCTAAAGTGTACATAATTATATTTTCTATTAAACTTCCCCCTTCTTTTTCTGGATTACTGGAATAGCGAACGGTGCGAGCCAACCCAGTAAAAGGAACTCTGCTGTTTCTGAAGGAACCATGGCTAAGGGGACAGGAACTTTTAGTATAAGTCCCGTTTTGTTAAAAAAAAAAAAAAGGGAGAGATTATAAAACCTAGTAACACATTATGAAAGTAACATGTTTGATCTGTTATTATATCAACACATTTTCAATGTGTTATTGTTCAGTATCTAACAGAGTGTTGTTGTCAGTGGAAGCTTTGATGCTGTTGTCAACCCACATTAAAAATATTTTTTGTTTTTCCAAGCTTCTTAACCTTCAACAAGTATTTAAATGAACATACAGCTTGTATAAGTGTTGCCACTGGAATGAGATGCACATCTGCATAATATAATGTACAACTGCATGTACATTATGTGAACAAAATTATTTAGAGTATGCACTAGATCCCTTACTTCTGGTGAAGGGCAGGTTTAGTGCTTCTGCATACCAAGACATTTTGGTCAACGCCATGCTTCCAAATTTGTGGACGCAGTTTTGAAGGCCCTTTTCTATTCCAGCATGTCCATACCCAGTGCACAAGGCAAGCTCCATAAATACATGGTTGGATACGTTTGGTGTGGAAGAACATTACAGGCCCACACAGAGCCCTGACCTCAACCACATCCAACACCTTTGGGATGAACTGGAACGGAGATTGAGAGTCAGTCGTTCTCATCCAACATCCGTGCCTGACCTCATAAATGCTCTACAGAATGAATGAGCACAAATTCCCACTGAAACTACAAAATCTTGTGGAAAGCCTTCCAAGAAGAGTGGCAGCTGTTATAGCTGCAAAGGGAGGATCTTTGAATGTAATGTCATTAAAGTCCATTTTGGTGGAATGGTCAGATGGTCCTAAACTTTTGTCAATATATTGTAAGTCTGAGGTCACTGTGCCCTATGACAAGTGTTGGCTAGAGTGGTTTAAAGCTTGCCAGCACTGGGCTGTGGAGCAGTGGAACTGTTTTCTAGAGTGATTGAGCTCAATCCAGTACCTTATGGATGAGGTGGAGTAGTGTATGTGATCAAGAACTTATCATCCAACATTAGTACCTGATCACACAAATACTCTTGTGGCTGAATGTGATAAAGTCCTCTCAGTAGTGTTTCAGGATCTAGTGCAAAGCTTCCAAGTTACTCATTGAAGATCATATTTGCCTATTTGTTTAAAAATGCTGGCTGTGCTTGGACAAATAATTGCCCCGTCCTTTATCATGTGGTTAATAATGTATTTCTTTGTGTACAGATCATGGCTACCGGGGCTGATGTAAGAGATATTTTGGAGTTGGCAGGAGGGGACAATGATGCAGGACCCATCAGCAAGAAAGATATCATCAACTCAGACAAGGTAATTGCTAAAGACAAACTGCTATTCCTTGTTGATTGTCAACACAGAGGTTGATACATAGTCCAGTACATTTACCAGTATTCTCACTTTTGACTTTCAGAAAAAGACGAAGAAAACGACAGAGACACTGACCTTTAAGAGGCCCGAGGGAATGCATAGAGAAGTCTATGCTTTATTGTACTCAGACAAAAAGTAAGAATGCAATCTTCACATCCTCTAGAACATCCTCTAGTTTCAGAACACACATTTTCAGATTAAATCTGATTCTAAATTTTGAGCTCTATTCAGTTTATTAATGATTTAATAAATAAAAACAATCATCACATTGAGCAATCAAGTCAAAGTGACAGTGTGAACAGCAGAAAATTCTTCCTCTGTATTTAACCCATCCACCAAATGAAGCAGGGGGCAGCAATGCTTTCTCCTCTTTAATTATTATGAAG
This sequence comes from Nannopetersius ansorgii, assembly GCA_037974605.1. NCBI lineage: Eukaryota > Metazoa > Chordata > Actinopteri > Characiformes > Alestidae > Nannopetersius > Nannopetersius ansorgii. Next base: position 3,324 of record JBBPDE010115229.1, read on the forward strand.
CACGTTTAACATTCTCTGTCTATCTGTGCCTCTTTACAGGGATGCACCTCCACTATTACCCAGCGACACTACACAGGGCTACCGGACAGTGAAGGCGAAGCTTGGCTGTAAGAAAGTCCGGCCGTGGAAGTGGATGCCTTTCACCAACCCAGCTAGGAAAGATGGAGCCATCTTTCATCACTGGAGACGAGCGGTGGAAGAGGGCAAGGACTACCCATTTGGTCGCTTCAACAAGGTGAAGATGAGTGAGGCAGCAAGGTTTTGGCACAATGTCAGAGAGAGAGAGAGAAATAGAGAAACTGAGACACAGAATGAGGTAGAGGGGGAAGACTGAAAGTGATGGCAGTGTGATGTGAGCATTTTTGTTTTTAAAAGGTTCCATGTTGTATATATTTTTTGTTGTTCCTCTCATGGTGTTTTGTGTGTTTTATGTACCACAAACATTCATAATTCATAGACTGTATAGATATATGTAAATGTTGTTTCCGTATATGGGACTATGTAGACTGGGACTATGTAAGCTTTAACAAGGTTTACATACTACACTCTTTTATTTCCAAAAATATTTCACTGAATCAGACATGGTAGGTCGTTTTAGAGCTAATAGATGCAAGGTAGTGAAAGAAAGAAAGGTGAACCTGAAAGGTTTACATTCATGTTGGGTGAATGCAGTTGAATTAAAAAAAAATTTTCTATGTCCCTACAATTTCTGGCCGCTGCATTTTTAAGGGAGTTGTTAGTAAAGCAAACAAAAATCCCATAATTGTGGTTAATGATTGGTGCATTTGTGGCAGAATTCAAATGTCCAGTTATAGATTTTTAGTCAATAAATTAATTTGTTTGCTTATTTGATTGTATTGCATTGATTAATTATAGTACTCTTTTATAAGCATGTATTTGGTCAAACATGTTTAAGATTATATCAGCAGATGTGGGAGAGTAGGACTGGCATTGGTTTTATTATGAAGTTGTCTGGCTTCTGTGAGTATTTAAGTATAAAATGACTCACCCAGATCTCTCTCTCTCTCTCTCTCTCTCTCTCTCTCTCTCTCTCTCAGACTGTCCAAGTTCCTGTGTACTCTGAGCAGGAGTATCAGATGTATCTCCATGATGATGGCTGGACCAAAGCAGAAACGGATCACCTGTTTGACCTGTGCAAGCGATTTGACCTTCGTTTCATTGTTATTCATGATCGCTACGACCACCAGCAGTACAGAGTAACTATGCTATTTGTGTCTCAGTATTACAAATAAATTGTTTCAGAATATTGATTTATTCATTAGATACCCCATTAGAGTGTTGTACATAAACATGATTTTACAAAACGGTAATGATTTTAAGTATATACTTCTACCTACTCCTTTTCAAACACAAGAATGAAATGATAATATGTAATTATGATGAATGCACACATGTCTGTTTGAAATAAAAATTTACTAAACTACTAAAAAAAAAAAAAACATTGTTTAGTCTTCTATATTATGCATGTGATATTCATTATCCAATTCATTATTGGATCATTTTTCAGAGACGTTCTGTGGAGGACCTGAAGGAACGTTATTATAATATCTGTGGGAAGTTGACAAAAGTCCGAGCTGTCACAGGCACTGAGCCCAAAGTGTACATCTTTGATGCAGGTCATGAGAGACGCAGGAAAGAACAGCTGGAGAGACTTTTCAATCGCACACCTGAGCAGGTGAGAGTTCAGCATTAGATTGTTGGTTTCCTTCTGCCAGTAGTCCTCTCAAGATGTGCATCATTTTATAGTCAGCAAGACAGCCATAAAAGGAATAACTGATCTAAGTGGGTTTTTCACTAGGGGACAAATGTGTTTTTGAAAATCTGAACATAGAAGTGCTTTTCCTTAAATATTAATGAAACTACAGATGTGATTTTATCTGTTCCAGAAGGCATAAGCTATAAATAATAGGAGACAGCTCTTCAATTCAATACATTTTAAAGCAATGTCACATTGCAAGAAGCACCACACCACCATCTTTTCACAAAAACACGCTCTGCTGGCATGAACATGGCTGGGACAGACAGAAATGGTCTAATAAGGGAACATTACAGGACGTGATTTCGGCTGCAAATATGGAAAGTATAATCGTAACATCCTCTGGTAAATGATGGACTGTTGTATAGTTTTATGTTAAGGATTTTTACTGATTCATGAACAGTGAAATTCCATGCCCTGTCTATGCATGGATATATCTTCAGCACATGGAGAAAGAAATCGTTTTCTTACTAGTATAGAAACATTAGGTTGGGGATGAAATGCAAATGAACCAATTAATTATTTTAAATGACTTAATCTATGTTCTCTATCTCCCCAATTCCTCAAACTAAGGTGAAAGGCAGCTTCACATTTGATAGCTTGCTGGTTATCGTGTAGGGTTTTGATGAGATTATCTTATGTCTATTTAATGCAGCGCAGTGTCAGGTTGCATGTTGCAGCATTTGTGTTTCGACTACTTTCAAAGCTCATTTTTCAGAGCACCCATTTGCAAAATATAACTGCTGTATTTTTCTATGTATGTCATAAGTTTCAATTCCTCCATTTATTTCTCAAGTGTGCATTTTTTTCTTGTTCTTTTTTTAGTTGCACTTTCTCTGAATGTGAATGGCATGTTCCTGTCTTCTAACTGTAGGTGGCAGAGGAGGAATACTTGATCCAAGAGCTAAGGAAGATTGAGACGCGCAAGAAAGAGCGTGAGAAGAAGGCACAGGACCTTCAGAAACTTATCACGGCCGCTGACAGCACAACCGAATTACGCAGAGCTGAGCGCAAGGCCCCCAAGAAGAAACTTCCACAGAAACGAGAAACAGAGAAACCGGTAATGACCAACACTGCTACACATATAATAACAGAGAATTTCATCTTTTTTTTGAGCTGCTAAATTAATCATTTACATGGACTAGTTTTTTTCTTAACTGTTTAATTCTGAGACTGATTAAATTAATTCAAGGGCCATGTCTCATTAAACATAGCTGCTTGCATTGTGTTAGAGTGGGAAAACTATTTGAACTGAAGCAAGTTAAACATGGGCCATGAGTGTAATTTCTTAGCAGAATTTCTAAGGCTAGCAGGGCTGGGGTGTTAAGCAAATATTAAAAAAAAAGATTGACATTGTCATTTCTATGTAGGTCAATTCAATGGAATTCTAGTTCTCTCTCACCGCGTTACACTACATTATGCAAATGTCATACAGTGCTAAAATACATTGATGCAGAGGCTGATAAATATTTGACTTCTTAGCTGTAATATTAGCGATCTGGTTTCCTTCTGCATTTCCCAGCTAGTGGAATAAAAAACACGTAAAGTTGCTCATCCACTTGAAACCTGCTTTAAGAGTCATTATCTTATGAGAGGATTTTCTTCCACTTAAACTAGAAAATTTCATCCGCAATACTATTATTGTTGAACCTCTGTAGAAAGTGAGCAGGCATGTATTAGTTAATTTCTTTAATTATGGTAATATCTTACCCCTTAATGTAGGAACAAAATACAGGTTTTGAATAACTGATTGGAGCACAGAATGTTTATCTATGCTAGAAGAAATGGTACGTTACCTATAGATGTTTACCACTGTTCGCAGTAATTATTATGTTTATGCTGTTTAAAGAACATCAAATGTGTAGCTTTCATTCAACTCTGTTGTACCTATTAGTCCGACCCTGACACTTGTATAATCCATTTAAAATGAATTTCTTGCTGTGTCCTGTTCTAGGCTGTACCTGAAACTGCAGGAATCAAATTCCCTGACTTCAAATCAGCAGGAGTCTCATTGCGAAGCCAAAGGGTGAGTCCAGCTTGAACCTCAACATAGCTTTGATTCCAGCTTCATCTGTTGCCATTTCACCACTGCTCTATTTTTGGAAATGCGTTTTCTGAGCTATATAATTTGTAACTGCCAGGTGATAGGGCTCAATGAAAGGACACAATATTTTATACACACCAGTGAACTACTGATGTGAAGGGAGGGTTAAATTTGGACCAGAGTTACATAAGTTTGTTGAATCATGTGAATGCTTTGATTCATCCCAACTCCAAAACAATTTCTCAGGATCCTTGCAGTGCCCAATTAAATATTTAGTGTTTAATTGAAAATTCAGAATAAGATCAGAATAATTTGACAGGCATCATGTCTATCATCTCACCCAAAGGACAGATTCAGTGCTATCTTGGGCTCGTTATCATTTGTGACAGCCTAGTCTACGAGAGATCTAGCTTTAAACCCAAGATGCAGTGCAGTGTTTTATCTGCAAGGTCTAGGAAGAGACTTGCCTTCCATCTCTTCTGTAGAGTCTGCAAGCTTGTTTATGACTCCCTCCACTGGCTAAAGGTTGATTAATTAACACCATCACAGGTAGAGCAATGCTCCCAAAGCGAAGGGATTCTTCATAAAGACGGATGAAGCGGAGTCGCTCTGTGCAGAGCACATTAGGAGGAGCACTCATAGCGTATGACTCAGACATGGCTGCTGAGCTGTTGGTCTTAGCTTGCGTGGGTAACCCCGTTTTGAAGTGAGTTCCGTGGGTATTATGGGTGAAAGATTACCTCATTTTTATCTCACTGCGCTCACTTCGTTCCTTCGTGTAGTCTTTTGAGCTTGAATGTGCTAATGACCCTGCTGCTCAACCTCATGGAATTCAGATATGCAATTTTGTCCGATTCATCTGTTCATCATATCCCCATGCCTAAGATGAAACTAAGAGTTTATAAATTAAATATCTGTGTGAATGCAAGCGAGACTCACTTCACATAAGTTTCTAAATGTATGTACAAAATGACTTTTTATAAAATATATGTACAAAATGTGAGTCATACATACTAATGACTTTCATGGGCTTCTGCTTATGCAGAGCTGAATGTAGTGAGCTTGTTTGTGGGTTTACTAAGCAAACATTTTCATGTATCACTGAATCTTTTAGTAGTTTTGAGGGTTTTGTCTGTGTTCCAGATGAAGTTGCCTAGCTCTGTGGGGCAGAAGAAGATAAAAGCGATAGAGCAGATCCTCACTGAGCGAGGAGTCGGTGAGTGCTCTCAAAGTTTGGGATTCACATATCTTTAAAGGTGTAATGTTTTGTTAAAGTTAGTCCTAGAGACATGATCTCCTGGCTCTAAAACAGCGTTAGTAGAAGCAGGGATTGATAATCACCTGGTCAGTCGAATGAGGTGTGTTGGAGCACAAAAAGGGCTTGGCCAATGTCAATCGAACATGACCTTTTAATGAAACAAAACATGGTGGGTCTCTGAATTTCATTTAGTTCTTGGCGTCTTTGAACAAGTACCTATATTTTTATTTTTTTCTCAAAATAGCCCTTAAAATAAGTGTTTTTCATAATCAGTCATATGGCACTAGTGTGCCTTGCTTTAAATCTATCCCTAGCCTGAAAGCTACCATGACTGCCGCAGAGCTCCCCTCCTTTTAGCGCTGCCAGAACTGGTTTTAAGGTTCTGTCAAACTTATCGTGCCTCCCTTTGGTATACCAGCCTGATGTATAATGATGTGATTAAAACACAGCTGATAAAAGGCAGGCCATTGGGTCATTACTCTCTGATTAAAAGTCATCCCAAACAGGAATTTGGACATTTAAATGATATATGATTTGATGAACTGGGCTTGGTATTAAAACAAGGGGGCAAAAAAAAAAGGGCAGGGACCAAGATTTAAACTGAACCCTCTACGAATGCGTGTGACAGATTTCTGGTAGGTCAGATTTCTGATTTATGGTAGGTCTGTGAACCACAAGCAAACATTAAAAGAATGTAATAAGTCAGAATATGTCACTGCAGCTCTTCTGTGTCACTCACCCCAATCTAATAATCCTGATCGGGTCATTGCTCCAATGAGTAGGACCGTTGTGCTACAACAGGTTTTTTTTACTGTAATCCTAGGGACGCAACCTCTAATTATTAAGTATAGATGAAACATTACAGACCAGTGTTTCCTCAGGATTAGAGAAGTTCTAGGCTAGAGAGCACTAAACATTGGTGTGCAGTGGACAGAGACTGACACAAACACTGGATTATCGCACATTTCCTGTCTGATCCCTCTTGTCTGTGTGCGCTGTAGATTTGAATCCCATGCCCACTGAGGAGATTGTGCAGATGTTTAACGAGCTCCGCAGCGACCTGGTCCTTGTCTATGAGCTCAAGCAGGCCCACAGCAACTGTGAGTACGAGCAGCAGATGCTGCGGCACCGCTACGAGGCCCTACTGAAGGCAGGGGGTGCTGTGACGCCCCAGAGTGAGAGCGGTGGGGGTCCGGACAGCCAAGCCTGGCCTGGACCTGACGAGATCAAAACAGAAGCCAAGGAGCAGATTATTGATGTAGTGGGAGCACCACTCACGCCCAACTCGGTAAGATGATAGAACTCTTAGTATATCCTACAAAGTGAGTGTTTGTTTTTACTATGTTTAGTTTATGTTAAATGTCTGTAAATATTTGAAAAAAATGTCAGTGCTTTGCATGTTCTGTTCTTTGCTCTCTTCTTCATCTGCTGGTTTAAAGTACAATAATTGGCAGTAAAAATCAGTTTTAAAAATCAGCCATATCTAAACATCTGTCATATGGTGATACTGATGTAGTTCCTGGGGCTTTTGTTTATGTTTTATAAACCACTGATGTGTGATTGCAAAGGTTAATGATTTGCAACTGTGAAGTTTGGTGTCTCTGCTAAAACTGAAAAACGTATTTTTAAACTATGTTTCACAGCGTAAGCGCAGAGAGTCCGCCTCCAGCTCATCCTCAATCAAGAAGATAAAAAAACCTTGACATTGGACATTTTTGTGAAGAAAGGGACATTCTTAAGCAGTCTGCATCTCTGAGCATGGGGGTTTGTAGCAAGAGGTTGAGGTTGTAGGCTGTTCATCACTCCAGCAGCTGAAGACCAATTTTATCTTCACCACTGACTGTGTTCACACGATGACCTCCTCTGCCTTCTGTTTACTTTTTCCACACACTTTTTTTGCTGTCCCCTGTAAAAGAGTCCATGGCACCATTACACAGACCACCGCTGACATCGTATTTTACTGTTGCCCGATCTTCATGCTGCTGAGCAGCTCAGAGAATCAAATGTAAATTTCTAGAGAGTAGCGAGCGGAATAAACATAGGATCCTGCTTATGTTTTGGATTAGGGTGTAAAGTTGTTTTTCTTGCTCTGAGCCTACTGTGACAGCCTATTAAAGCTTGGGCCATTTTTTGTACTCTCATATTGAAATGTGCTTTCAAGTGCCATTCTGCCAGCCACCTCCATAAACCCCAAATCTGACACCCACACTTCATTCATCTGGCCAAATGTCTGCTGTAGTGCCCTGTACAGTCTGAATGTTGTATTGACAACAAATTCCTGGCTGTGAATCCCTATTAAATAATCTAATAAATGTTGTTTTTTCATCTGTGGATCTTACTCACTTGCTTTCACACGCATTGGCTCCTACACCCAGTCATTCATATTTACAACCATGCAAACTCTGGACGCATGGTGAGTCATGCGTATTTAAAGAGTTCAAATTTTGGGAGTACAAGAACTCTGAGGAGGAATTCTTCCAAGCAGAAGTTCATTATTTGGCCAGTTTTCATATACAGACCACTGCAATTTATTTTTAAATCAGCATCTCTATGAGTATGACAACCATTCCATGTCTGTTAAATACCTACACAAGCACCTTATTCTGCTACATGAGGTACTGATTAGCTAATCACCTGAATCACATCTTATTTAAAGAGGAAAAGTATAAAAGCACTGCTGTAATCAACACTCTTCTCTTGCAATGTGACTGGATGGCATAACACTGCTAGAAGTACATCAAAGGTAATTATTACCATTTTGTTTGAGCGAACAAAAGATTTTTGTTTGAATTATTCAAGTTATGTAAACTCTACATTTCTCTAATTTTGATGTATTGTGATTTCCTTTAAAGAACAATATTTTTATTTTAAAAGTAAATATTGTCAGCAGTTCTAGTAAATATTGTCAGTGGTGAGCCAGCCTTGGAGCTCAGGTAGGTATACACAGGATCTGTGTTGTTCAGTGAGAATCAGAATCTGAAAACGTAAATTATTCTGAAGGAAATTGCTTCAGCTGTGGTCCTTTGGCCTTGGGATAATTGACATGTAAAAAGCTGGGAAACTCCCAAGTGCGTAGAACAACTATTTATGTTGTGTATTAGCATAGTTGAACTCGAACTGAATCATTGTACAGCAGTTAATGTCCCTGTACTTTTTTTTGCTGAATGCACTTGAATCATCTTGTTGAGATTCCTAAAATGTTCTCCTAGGGGTCAGACCCCAGAACTGGTTAGTTTGTGCATACTGTTGGGGCAGCTTGTGGCCTAGAGCTTAGGGAGTTATCTCTGCAATCAGAAGTTTGTGGGTTCGATTCCCAGTACTGCTAGTGTCATCACTGAGGTTCCCTTGAGAAAGGTGCCCCCCCCCCCCACACTGCTTCTCAGGCACCCCTCAGTGGTGGCATTCCCTGCTTCACTTGGTGAATAGGTTAAATGCAGAGAAAGAATTTCACATTGTTAACACTGTGTGCTGTGGTGTGTTCACGTGTGACTATAAGGGGGCGCTTTAGTAAAGAATCTCCACAAGAGGGTGCTATTAGCATTTATTTCGTTTTCATGTGTATTGTAAAAATGGCAGCTCATGAATGTACATGCTATTATGCTTTAAGTTTTATGAATTCTCTCTCTCGAAAGCAGACCTCAATTTTCTTCAGATATACATCAAAGTTTACTGATTTGTTGAAAACAGTGAAACAAACTTTTTTTGTTGACAAAAGTATATGAACCAACTATTGTGACCCATATGGGCAACACTAACTTCAGCTAAACATTCCCTTTGACTGTTGATCAGTTTGAGGAATTTTGCCCCATACAGAGCTATTTCAGCTCGGTGTGATTTTAGTGGTATTTTTTCTGTGAAATGTACATTTTTTTCTGCTTGTTATTTTTGTACAATTGCTGGGGTCTTTAGTGTTATCTCACTGTAAGGCCTATCTTTTGATGGCTTTCAGTTTAGTCGGGGGTTGACACATTTTTATGGATCATTTATTGAAGCAGTGCATAGTCCCATCATTTGGTAGTAAGCTGTCCTGGTCTATAGATAGGAATATAGACCCAATATATTTAACCGTGACCACGGTGTTTCACTGCAACCTCTTAAGCTGGAATGCATTGTTCTGTTTTCCCCTGAACATTAAGTTTCTAATTTAAGTAATCAAGATCTATTTTTGCCTTATTAGTTCACATAAGGTCTTTCAGTGGTCTTCTGTCTCATGTTCTTTTTTGAAGGTAATGTCTTCCTCCTTGCTATTATTCCCTACACACTGTTTTTGTTCAGTGTTAACTTGATGGCAGATCACTGACAGCAGATCCTTACTGTTGTCTTTGGTCTTTTTGTGATCTTTTAAAGTGTAGAGTGATTTTTGTTGAACCACCATTTCTGTGGAGGCTGCCAAAGATTAAGTAATGACCCTTCATCAGTTTGTCAAATAAGCAGTAAGCCTGGGAAAGTTTTTCTAAAGTATACTTTTGACTAATTGAGTAACTCAACTTTGATTAAAAAATTAAAAATGTACTTAACTGAATAATAACAAACTATGCATATCTGTTTATTTACTGTACATTAACAAGAAAAAAGTAGATTGAAAACGACTTATTTAAAAGGAAACACCTGTTTTGTTTGTTTTAATTAAGTATGTACTTGACTTACTTCACATTTACTTGATTTAATGTGACTGCCTCAGTCTACCATTTTATACCGACTGGAACGCCAATCCCTTCTTGTCTGTAAGCCCAGGCAGGTCTGATCATCAATAACAGTGTGGCAGTGTGAGCTCACTCCCTCAGCATGACTTCATGAACTGATGACGATAAAGCCATCTTCAGTAAATTGCATTATGACACTGCAGGACATGACGGATGCATTTATAATTGACACATAACTTCCATTTTTCTCTTGACAAATGTGACTGCTAATAGAGGCATGACCGTCAGCAGCTTTTAATATTAGTGTGTAAGGTGAATTCTGGATCTTTGTAATATATTTTCACACATTTTCAGATTCAGTTAGATACAGATTATATGTTTTGGATTAATGAATAAAAATATATTTCTCAAATCAAATGTTTCAAAGCACCACATTTTAAATGCAACTTCCAAAATCACTAGTGGTTTTATTTATTTTATAAGATAAAAGTTTTCACTAACTGTAGTTTTCATAAAAGATTTTAAATTTACCCTCACAGTAGAGAGCGAGGAACGCATTAGTAATGACGGTTTCACATTTTCAAGGACTCTTTCTTCTTTTCAGATTTATTTTCAGATTTATGTTTATGTTCATTCTTTTCAGATTGATTTTTTTACATTGTATACTGAATATATGAATGAATTTATCTGTCTGTCTGTCTGTCTGTCTGTCTATCTGTCTGTATATGCACATATTTAGATATATACACACGTGAGGTCTATTATGACAATCAAAATGACAAATTGTAACATGTTATGCTGATTAATATATTCAGTATAAATTCATTCATATTCATTCATATATATTCATTATATATATCTATATTATATAGAGAGAATGCCAGAGGGAAATCTGGCAGCTCCAGTGTGTTCTTAAGACAGGGGGAGGTGTAGGTCTGAGACACAGTGGTAAAATTGATTCTTGGTGTCTATATTTCATGTTGAAAATTGGCTCGTAAATCCAGTGGAATGATCTATGGAGACCATCGTCTTTGGAAAAAAAACAGTAAGTGTGTAATTTCTCCCTTGACAGAACACAGTCGAAAGGCGATCCTTCTTTTCTTTCTCTCGCTCTCTAGCTCTCTAGCTCTCTCTCTCTCTCTCTCTCTCTCTCTCTCTCTCTCTCTCTCTCTTTCCCTCTCTTTTCATGAGTTTCCAGCTCATCACAGCAGATTCATTTGTCAAATCTGTTACTATCAGGGTGACTGTATCTTACTGAGCTTGTCTTGTTGCTATAAGCCGAACATCAATATATATATTATATTGATGATGATGATGTACATGGATTTATATTATAGTATGTATTTATGTTTATAATATAAATAATACTTATATACATATATTAATATTTATCTTTATATTTATAGATACAAGACTATATTCCTATTGTAGATTGTATATTACTGTATATTATAATGTTCAGTATGTTGTTTAGTAAATTGTTCATTGTGTTATTATATATTTTCGTCACATAATCGTCCTTTATTAGCAAATATTTTTAAGTCTGATGCCCCCTTTATGGATATGAAGTGTCGCTGCAACCTCCCTTACTTGTGGCCAAACTAGATTGAATCAAATATAAAATGTATTTAAAACATGCTAACAACAAATGCAACTTCTGAAATGTTTCTATGCCCCTCCTTGAAACCCTTTTTTCTCCTAACCAGTTTGTGAACCACAGATTTAAAAAACCCAGTACACTCCCAAACCCCCTCCTAAGTGGCAGCAGTTTTACATCACAGATATAAGTCCACTGCCTCCCAGAAAGGATCATTGCATTGTTAGCCGAGTGTAAATGATAAAGATGGCTACCCCAGCTGTGTGTGTGTGTGTGTGTGTGTGTATGTGTGTATGTGTGTGTGTGTGTGTGAGGAAGCAGAGAGGGAAGAGATGCGAGCAAGAGCGGTTTATTATCCAGAGGAAGGAGTGATGACGCGAAACGACATGATCTCTATCAGCTGCGCTCGAGTGAAGGAGGGCCTGTTAATCACGGCCTAAGAGGGGTGAAGGGTGTTTATCATAATCGAAGTCTTTCCTGGGCTAATTGTGGCTATACGTCACTGTCCGGCAGCCTGGCCGTGGCAGAGGGCTGATGGAGGATGGAGGATGGAGAAGGAGAGCAAAAAGATGAATACATCTGTAGAGGCAGGTTCTCTTTTTTGCTGGGCAGAGTTAAATATGGGCTTCATCTCTGCCTATTGGTTTCCCTCACCAGACGACGATAGCAGTGGTGATGGTGATGATGATTCAATAAACCTTCAGGCACAAAATAATAAATGCACTGTAGACATCTGGGCTTTAAAATGCTTTCCAAAGACATGACCCGTCTTTGAAGGGTGTGCTTTGGCAAGAGATGAAAATGAACTTCTAACTCACCGTCTCTCTCATTTTACAGTGGAACTCGCAGTATAGATTTTAGGACACTGCCCAACGTCTAATTGAGCATATGTTAATCCCTAAGGCCCTTAGAGCCTACAGCATGACAAAAGCTCATTCTCGTTCTAGATGAGGTGATGTTCTCATTCAGCAGGCAGGAGCTACTCTTATGGGCAAGTAACTGTGCTCCTGTCCACTTCGGAGGCTGCTTCATCTTCATGCCCTTAAGACAGGAGCACGGGGGATGGCACTGTTTGATTAAATGGGGACTGGCTGGGTCTCTTTTGGGGATGCCTTTTGCTCCATTCTCACCATTGCAGGACGCGGTGGAGGACATAGGGACAGAAGGGTGATGGTTTAGTGCACACTGTACTTCACTGGCTGGTGTATAATGAGGCTGTTTTTATCAGTCTTATTCCAAACAAAAGGTTTTTCAGTGGAAAGCACAATTGAGTGTCTCAATTACACAAAAACTGGCTTTAATCTGCTACTGTAAATTCAAATATATTTGTGAGGAAATGCCTTTTGATATAAAGTGGCTACATTTGGCTCCAGAATAAAACACTAAATTCACCATCATTTTTTCTTGAATTATTCTCTCAGTGATTTTCAGTTTAACAAATTCATATACTCAGACCTGACTAGCAACATGAAACCTGGCATGATTGTAGCCCCAAATGGCTGACACAAAATATGAGATTATGCAAAATTTCATCCATAAGGGGGTTCTGCAACTTGATCATTTCAACATTTAAAGAATCACTTTAGATTCAATCTTTAAATTTGGTACGCATCTAATTGGTCACTAAAGACCAATCCAAATTCAGCAGGCAATATAGCCTGTGCGAATGACCAGTCTTAATGAAATTTTGGCTAATTCATTTTACCCCACTACATCAAGCAACAGCATGTTTTCCTCTGTTCTTCTGACATAGTTTGGTACATATTTATTTTCTCCCTATATAACATTACCAAAACTCAAATGATCTTCTTTCTCCTGTTGATGCAGTCAAATTATTCCACCTCTCACTGCTTGGACTCTGTTGATCGCTGCTTATTCTCTCAACTTCTGCAGTGTTCATATTATGTACTGCAATGCAGAAGATCTAGTTAATTTATTTTACAGTCCTGCAGTTTTGCAATGCTTTAACACCATAACTATTCAGAAGCGTTTTTGCCGGTGTAGAAAACAACAAAAATATCATTTGAGCAATTCTTGTTGACAGTGTAGTGGTAAAGTCTAAATCTAACAGTTATGCTCAAATACTTGAATGAATTTGGAGGGATTTTGTCCTCCATATTGTGCAACACCTTCATGTCTAAGTAAATCTGAAGCAACAGATTAAAGTGATACTCTCAGACTTTCACCTACATAGTTGAGTTAAACTCTGTGTTGTGTAGTTCACTAAGAGTTACACAATCGCTCTAAAGCCAGGCCAACCTGGTCCTGCTTCAGTGCTTCCTTCACCTTTACACTGAGCACCGCCTCAATTATCTGCCTGACGTTTCATTAGATGCTGCAGCTGCTCCCAAAGCTGGCGACAGGTGAGGCCTGGTGGAGGAATAACACTAACATACACCCGCTGTCTCAGGGTTATGGTAGGGTACTTACTTCTGCAGGGTATAACTTACAGTGGCCCACAGAGTCAAAACAAACTCAATGATAGAGCGAACTCAATGGTAGATGACAGCTTGACCCTTTATTGCTAATTCAATGTTACATACATCATAATGGTTTCACCCTAATATTAAATATAGTGCACTACGAAAGTGAGCCATTTAAGTCACACTAACATGGAATATGAATGACACCGCTGCTCTAGAGCACATGAAGTAGACCAGTTTAACTGCAAATAGACAGGAAGGAGATCCGAGGTGTCTATTGTTTTGTGATTTAGAAAATGTTTAAATGATACAAAATAGATACTAAATATGGCGAGTAGCAGCGGTCAAACACCTTTATTTCTCCATGTGTCATATCTGCCCAGAGATATGTATACTAATGAGACTAAAATGATCTCTTTCTCATGTTTACTTAACAGTGCTTGTAGTATCATGCCTTCGATATGCTATAAAAGAACTTGGAATTGCTTGGGATCTCAGAATGAGAGAGAGTCTGGATGGTAAGGGCTGCAGTGTCCTTCTCAACAGGCACATTTTTTTGCATCGTATATTGTTACTGTATTTTGGTTAATTGACTAAAAGACATTATAGTGCATCCATCTATGTCACACAGATTGAACCAAACCCAGAAGTGAAGACAGAGGTGATCTGAGATCTAACCTCTAGTCCCCTAATAGTCCACCATACTTTAACACTGCAGACCGTAATCTGGTTATTACTGACAGGCTTCAGACATTTAAGCTTTTAAGGAAATAATGAGTTTTTAAGGAAATAAATGCGAACCTATATCAAACCAGAGATGCAGGCTTATTATGCCTATATTCAGCCATGATTTGCAAGTCAACACTAAGCTGAAATGTCCAAATGTTTGGGGGTTAAGACCACTCTCTGGGAGTGTGAGATATAATGTTGCTATTTTGAGCTGTGTTTTTTTCTTAGCTTATGTGAAGGAACTAAACCAAGTTTTATGTAAGAAGACAACTGGAATTATCTGAATGTGATATACTAACCTAGGGTAAATGTTCCTTTTTAACAGAGCTCCATGGTCAATACAACTTGTTTTTTTTGTTTGCTTGGTCAAAAATGTATGTTTTATATATTCCTGTTGTTATGGGTGTTATGGGTTGAAACAATAGATGGACTTATTTTTTTGGGATGGCTGGAGACCTGGTTACCAATCTAAAGACTACCAGTGGCACTACAAAGGGTTCCCTTGACACTGCTCCTCAGGCGCTGCTTCACAGACTGCCCACTGCTTCACATGGTGAATGGGTTAAATACAGAATTTCGCACTGTTCACACTGTGTGCTGAGGTGTGGTGTACATGTGACTACAAGGGGAACATTACTTTACTTTAGTATGCAAGTTTACAAAGCCTGCAAGGGACCATTCAAAACAAAACGGGAGCAGTTTGGGGTTTAACTTATTAAACTTCCGACTTTTTTTTTTTATACCTGAAATAGCTTTAAACTTTTTTGTATTTTATTCATCTAATGCATTTGTCATGTAGATAAATGTATGTAATGTATGAAACACATAGGTCTATTAAACAGGTCTGAATGCCTCCTCAGCATCCAGTGAAACAATCAGACGATCTATTGACTGCTAAAACTGGATTGTGTTCAATAATCTGCATGTTGTTACATGAATTATGACTTTAATTAAATCAGTTTGGTCCTCATTAAAAGGCAGAGAAAGTCCTCCAATTATGTCACAAGCATATAAAAACCAAAAACGGATACTATGAATATAAAACTGTTTGACACCCATATCATGTACCTATCCTAGCCCGTATTCACTGAGTAGCATGTTCAAATACCATTTTCCCCAGTGTAAGGCCATTTATATCTGAATCTACAGAGGGGAGTATCACAATGTGACTAAAATGATCTAAACACAACAGAGTTTAACAAAATGTTGATAGTTTGGGTAGGAGGGGTGTAAACACTCACATGTCTGACCTAGATGGTAATAAAATCACCTGTAAATAAAAAATTACTTGTACATACAAAATCACCTGTAAATAAAAAAAAAACAACAGTAAAAGTAAAATGATGCTTACAGTCACATGTGAACACACCACAGCACACAGTGTAAAATTCTTTCTCTGTATCTAACCCCTTCACCAAATGAAGCAGTGGGCAGCCAGCAACACAGCGCCCAAGGAGCAGTGAGTGGGGACGGTACCTTACTTAAAGGTACCTCAGTGGTGCCATGAACAGTACTGAGATTTGAACCCTCAACCTTCTGATTTCATGGGAAATTCATTAACCACCAGGCCACCAGCTGAACACCACAGGGGGATGAACAATCAACAGTGGGGATTTTTTAGGTGGTTTTTAAGAGGTGTTCAGGAACCCTAATGCTGTTCTCCCCCTCTTATGTTTTGACCTAATTAAACCCAGTATACATGAAACAGATTGATGGGATTACAGTAAAACAGAAATTATACATAGTCATTGCTTTTGCTACTCTAATGCCTTTCATTGAGTGAACAGATGTATTCCTATCCTCCCAAGAGTGGCAGTATATTCCCCCCTGCTCTTCTTGTCTCCTGCTGTGATGTGTGAGTAGTGTCTTTGGCAAACTGCTAACTACTCAAGAGCCTCTGGGGAAGCGCCTGTTGGTTCACTGCAAGAAAATCAATATCCTCAGTAGAGACACTGGACAGAAGGGTTAATTACATCTGAAGGTACTCACAGACGAGGGTTTAGTGTGGAAAACAGACTAACTCTGCTTCAGCACATGACACAACAGCAGGTGACTGCCTTTTTCTTTTAGAGTGATGTTAAAGGGACCGTATCTCGGATTTGTTTTTTATTTTCTCTTTCCTCTGATACTATAAAGCATAATATACTCCATTCATATGGTTTTATATACTGATTTTTTTTTTGTTGACTAGAATGCCTCACACCCTCTCATTATCTTGTTAAACAGGTGATCAGAATCAGAAAACTCTATTGGTCCCAGAGGAAATCATTTCAACAACTACTTTTTAAAGATTGATATTTGTAAATGAGCTCTTATGTGATTGGATTTTCATTGTGCAACATTTAAAAAGCAGCTCATACTGAAACACTACTTATAATTGAATAGGCAGTGCTAAACTGTTGTAGGCTAACAGCACTGTTTAAATAAAAAAAACTATTTCCAAAGAAGCACGTTTTTACAGCTTGTTTGTAGGGGCCATACTGGAAAGTCTTTGTTTTGTTTGGCTTCTATTTCTGATGCTAATGTTCATTAGCTTCTCAATGGGATTCGCTATTTTCTACACCAAGCTAACTGAGATGTACTTCATTTCTCACCCTGGATTTAATAACAGTTACAATAGGACTTAATCAATAGGATTTAATAATAGTGCTCTACCCAGAAATTGGATAATGCTGTTGTAGGAAAACCCAGTACACATCAGCATTTGCATATATACAGATTCTGTAATAATACTAAACAAAGGATCCAAATGCAGATAGGAATAATACAAAATCAGTTTTAATAAAGTCCACAGGCCAAAAAGGGTAATCCAAAAAACGGGCAAGGTCAAAACCAGATAATCCACAGAGAC
>JBBPDE010115631.1:0-20632 GCA_037974605.1 Nannopetersius ansorgii
CAAGTAAAATATTTTATTTCAAATTATATATTATATTGTGCATTGTTTGAATGCTAAATAAACATGTTCATAGTTTTAAAACAAAGTTTTTTTTTCGGTGCATCACTAGTAATCAGTGTATTAAGAGGCTACATCTCATTAAGCTCATCTGATGTGTGTTGGTCTGCTTGACCCCGCTTTGTTTGGAATAATTTTAGGTTATTCTGCCTTATTTGGAAAAGATGGCCTACACTTAGTGGTTCTTCAAGATCTTGACTGTAGTCTATTTCTACAGTTTTTTTTTCAATATAGTTAATTTAGAGTTAGTTACATTTCTACTAATGGTGCAAACTCTGCTAGATTATATATAAAAGATTCCTATTCCCCTGCCATTCTGTGATTGGTAATCGGCAGATCATGATCTTGGTGATCGGTAATCGGTCCCAAAAATGCTGATCGGAGCATCTCTAATATATACATATATATATATATATATATATACACTTTGCCTTAAAGAAAGTAAAATATGAAAAATTAAATGTCATTAAAATCAGTAAAGCACTATTTAACTAAAACCACTGGAAGCTTAAATGACCATGCAGAATGAAACCGACCAATATTATCAGCTTCAGAGATAAATTTATATATGTATATAAATTTATTGCTTTTGCCCTCTTTCAAATGATCAATAGCAGTAAGAAACAGGCTATTAAATAGTGTATATGTATACAGACATATACAGGTTGCATGCTGTCTGGAAAAGTTTACCTCCATTGGAGTCTTGGCCCTGCAGGCCCTCTGCACTCAGCACATGCACCTGGGTGACCAGCTGAGGATACCCACACATGCCCGTCCAGCACGTCTGAGGAGGCTCATCCAGGGTCAGCTCTCTACGGTCACATAATGGGCACAAGATGATATCAGCACAGTCTTCAGAATTACTGATCAGGCAAAATAAAGCCCTCAGCAATGTGGAAACTGAAGAACTTAGAATCAAGTCTTTCAGGATATTTAGGGTGGTTATTTGTCCAAACCCAGAGCAACACCTGAAATTAACAAGAGCAAGAGAAATTGAAATAATGAGGGAAAATGGTTTACTTGCAGTCTGAAGGCACATCAGTGAAAACTCGGAGAAGGAATTCTCCTTGCTGGCCAGGGTCAAAAGTTGTGGGAATGATGACATAACGGCCCTCCTTCAGCTCTTTTCTCAGGAAGACGCAGCGTGAGTTGATGTAGATTGATCCTGCAACCTTTTGTTGGGCTGAGTGCATACGGTACTTTCTATTCAGCTCCACCTGGTGGGAGAAAAGCCCCTTTTCAGAACATAATTTCATTTGTCATCAACAGAACAGTCAAACAAATCATATCAATCACATATAATATATTTCTCAAGGGCAGAGCCAGTTCTGTACTGTATGGTAATACATACTACAATACAATTTTCATTACATTACATTTGGTGTGAATGTCCAATTTACCTGGCTTTATGTTCATATTTGCTTTTTGCTTAACAAAGATGCACATCTGTAGCCCTCTACCATGTGTGCCAATGTACCGAGACAGGACCACTGCTGACCAAATGTAATTTGCAAGGTAGACCATTCTCAAAAATGGCCAAACAATGTGTAAGTGTACCTAATAAACTGGCAACCCTGTGTATATGTCAGTACCCGATGGATGTCGAATCCAATAGCCAGATTCTCTCCTTTGCCTTCTTTGGAAGTGGCTCTTTTCTCTTTTTGCTGCAGGCAGATCAAGACCTCATCCTCCACCTTTCTTACATCAAACACGTACTGCAAAGAGTAACACACTCTTACAACTCCCCAGAAACCTTTATTTCTAAAGCAAACAACACATGCACATACTAACCTGAGGGTTCTGCAGGAAGGTAGCTTTGTGATTGATGCAGCCTCCAGAGCGGTTACGCAGTGGGTCATCTCGGTACACCCATGAGCCCCTCATCACCTCCTCCTCCCATGTTTTATGGATGCTCAGGTAGGATGTGTTGATCAGCCGACACAAGATCAAGTCAGTGAAGTAGTGGCAAAAATCCTCAAAGTTCATCCTAAGGGCATGATCAGGGCAGAATGTTTAGCACAGAATGGCCCTACTTGACTGATAAATTAAATCAATAAATTCCGCCTGCCCCAATTGTATTTGGCATGCAGATGTGCTTCTTTACTTTTGCGCTGGAGCTACAAGGCTAACAGATAATGGAAATCCATAACTTTACCTTATTAGCACTGGACAAACTTCATGCCTAAATTATCACACACATGCCTCAAATCGCATAAAGTGTTTAAATAAACTGGCTTCTTTATTTAGTTTCTGACACTGTATGACTCGTGTGTCTGTATTGTTGTAAGTAAAAACTTATCTGTTTTTATAGATAACAGTAGAGAGTTACAAATTAATGGTACAACTTAGTACAGTACAACACAACACTCGATGTCAGAAACCACTGTTTATCAGCTTAATGTAGTGTCACGTGTCGGGCCGCAAGGCCCAGACACGGAGCTGCCTTGGAACATGGAGCAGGCAGGGAGCCAAGGATCCATTTGCAAACGTGACTTTATTAACAAAACTCAAAACGTAAAATAAACAGGCACTGTGGCCGTAGCATCAGAAAAACAGGAATCGGGACGAGACAGGGTCAGGGTACACAAGGTGCTCTAAAGCGATGGACAGAATAACATGACACTCACAGACTCAGACTTAAATACAGACCTACAGGAGACAAGGACCAATGGGAGACATGAGGCAATAAACATGAGACCAACATCAGGTGACAAGAATAACTGGACCTTGACTACAGACAGGTGACACTAATACAGACAGGAACATGGGAGACCCCTAGTGGGTCTACATGGACACATCAGGGAGAACACAAGAGCAGAGCAGGGACATGGCTAGACTGACAGACTATACAGGGCAGACACTCAGACACCAAACAGGAACATGTAAGACAGACAGGAACACGGGCTAAGCAGGGACAAGAGGACTTAGGCAGAACACGGAAGGTAAACAAGGAATGTAGACACCGGGCATACATGAACAGGAATTAACAGAGAACAGGAACAGGGTACACTAACATGAAACAGATGCACAACAGATGAAACAGGACAGACACATGTAGCTATACAGAAACAGGACCAGACAGGGAACCCAGGACTTACAGGAACATACAACTTTAACAGGGACATGAGACTAGACTGAACTATGAAGGATAAACAGGGACACGGGACGATACAGAGGCATGGGGCTAAGACATGGAGGGAACACAGACTGGACAGGGATCTAGGGGAAGAACTGGAACACAGAATAAACAGAGGCATGGGACCTAGACAGGAACATGACATGACAGAACGACACAAGGGAAACACTGACTCCTAGACTAACAAACACGATAAGGGCAAAATCAGAACAGGGGCAACAAGGACTCAGACAGACCCAAGGAAACAAACAAGCAATAACCATAACCAAAGTTCCTCAGCATAACCGCTGGCAGTAGAACAAAAACCCAGGAATTGAAAACAAACAGAAAACAAACAGAAAACCAGGAACTCGGCTAACGCCAGCCCAAACCGTGACATGTAGTTTGGCCTTCGATTTGCAAGTTGTTAATTGCTATATCTAACCTTATATTATTACCTAGCCTTATAGTTACAGTGCAAAGAAAAAGAAGCAAACAACTGATTCTTGGGAATTTGGATAAAACAGGTTTTAATTTTGAAAATAAAAAATTAAATTACAAAATCTGAAGGTACAGTATATCATTATAGACCAAGGTCTTGGCTTTTCAGCAATGTACCGCTGCAACCTCCTCATCTTGTATATTTTTCATAAAATGGGCATTTTTTCAGTCATTGTCAACAACGTCAGACACAATAAAACAGAATAATAGAAAAAAGAATTAAAAAAACATCTTATTGTATTGAAAGAGACTAGTACTTTAATAACTCAACAGCACTGAAGAAACATTGAAAGCATATTCATTTAATACAAATAAAACCACCTCTGACAGTGGTGACACTAATCTGATGGTGGAGACACAATTACATAAAAAAATAACAAAATGAAACATCACAGGTCATATTGGTATTTATAGTGATCGATAATTATAATATAGACCCTTTCGAGGACCGTCTGGAGGTTTTTGTCACCACCCTAAGAAAACCTGACGGTGGTGATATTCAGGAGTAACATTAGCATTAGCCTTTTTGTTTCCCCTCTGTTGCTAGCTATTTCAGACCTCTTCTTAAAAAGATCTAATAATCTAATCTAATATTTGTTAGCAAACTTAAAGGAGCTTGAGTGATCTTAAAGCCTGAAGTAAAGCTGAAGGTTTGAAAATGGGGTCCTCAGGAATTAGCTGACCTTGTATTTGCATGATTTCATTGCTTTTTATAAATATCTGACGGTGGTGACAAATATGTGGGACATATTTTGAGTAGCCATAAAGTAATAGTAAATATTGTTCAAAACTCACTGTTTGTAGTTTTTAATACACTTGGGACTTTTCACCAAATTATCACTTAGCGTGTAGACCAAACAAGTTTTTAGCAACTGCCCATCAAGGCACACTGTGTAGCTGGAGCAACTAAACATTATAAGTCAACCCTGTGTGCTGACAGAGAAGAAGTGTGAGATAAGATGCTGGTGCTTACTAAACGTCTAACATGACTGTGCTTGAATCTAAAGCAGAAGCAGGTTTTACACACACACACACATAAATAAAGACCAAAGCCCTCACCAGAACTCTCCGTCATCCTGAACTGTGACACCCAGCTTCTCTCTCTCACTCTTGCTCACTTTCTTCCACTCCTCTGAACTACAAAAAGAGGCATAATGTACATAGTGTTCGAAGAGGCTGAAACACATGCCTGCACTCAGAGATTTCTGGAGCACAGTGATTGTCACTACAGTACTTCTCATCAAACCCTTAATTAATATTTCATCAGACAGAAATATGAAAAAGGTTGCAGTTGCACAGAACTTTATCTCAATAATATCTGTCAGGCTGCTGGGTAAATAATTCAGGGGCCAATATAACCCATAGCTGTGCTGTTGCAGATCTTAAACAGCAGTTGAACACTGTAGGAAAAAAATAGCCTACAATTACAATTGTGGGGGAAATTTAAGATGACTGTCATAAAACAAGAAGGCAGTTATTTAAAAGGGCTGATTTGGATGTGAAAAAGGCCCTGAATCCTCTCTCCCTTACTACCCCACCAGCTCCCAATTTTAGCCCCACCTGCCTCTTGATATCTCAATTTCACACTAGCGAGTGACAAGAATAGACATGTTGGCTATGCTATTTGGAATATCAGTGTCTCACGGAAGGGGAGCGAGGTGTTTCTCAGTTCTCTGTGGATGTTCGTGATTACACTGCGTGACACTGCGTGATTACACTGACAAAGTAGCAATATCTCTGTGTTTGTGAAAAGAATAAAGAAGGAATTAACAGCACAGCACAAATGAACGATCAAAAAAATTTAATTTAAATTTAGAGGGAAGAGTCACTCCACTTTCATTTACACTTTTGTAATAAATTCTACCTAAAGCATTGGCTCTCAAACCAGTTTGTCTTCACACATACCTAGGGACAATTTAGCATGTTCAATTTGCCTAATGAGCACATCTTTAGACCTCTTTGACAGGTCACTCACCTGTCACTCCAGGGCCCACTCCATTCTTTCTCACCCCAAGGGTTCCTCATGCGGATCATATGCAGCTTCTCAGACTTGAAGAAAGCCAGCAGGCCATGGCCCAAGCGTACCTTCCGCACATCCGTCACTGCATAGGCATGACCTTTCACCAGACCACAGTCCAGTCGAGCTTCCATGTCCTCCACTGTGGTTGCCTGGGCAACAGTGGTAAAAAGTTATTTAAACAAATAGGGATTAACCAAATGGAGATGGGGTTAAACAAGTGAATAGTGTAAATCTCCAAAAGCAAGCTACCCAGTTCAGTGAGCATGCTACTCAATGTATCTCAGGAGAAAATGAAGCACCACCATAAGAAGTGATTTTTAAATGCCCTGTGACATCCATCATTTATCAATACAAATGGTCTCAGGGTGCCAACGGGATTTCACTCCGGCCCAAAAGTGAAATTGAAAGTGACCATTTGTCATACGTGAACACACCACTGCACACAGTGTGAACAGATTCAACCTCTGCATTTAACCCATTCCCCAAGTGAAGCAGGGGGCAGCCAGAAACACAGTGCCCGGGGAGCAGTGTGTGGGACGGTACCTTGATCAGGGTGCCTCAGAGGTGCCTAGCGGTCTTGGGAATTGAACATGGACTTTCTGGTCGCAGGGCGAATGCCCTAACCACTAGGTTAGCAGCTGCCCCCCAAAATTACCTGGATGTCCCAAATTTACCATTGGCCGGGGGGTGGAGGGTGGGACGGGGGTCTAGGTTGCTGATGGTGTTCCACGCCAGGCCAAATTGCACGGCGGTGAGTGGTGGGGGGTTTGGGTACTGATGGGATTACCAGCGGTAAATGCCCGGTAAGTCCGATGACCAGTCCAGCACTAGTTATATGGCATGCATTCATGGAACTTCTCAAAATGTAATTAAGCATAAATGATTGCCTAGTTCATCAACAGGTGTTCTCCTCACCATGCTTTTATATTAAAGAAATATTGGTAATTTGTTCATTGTTCGTGTGTCACAAATGGAGTTGATCAGAACAATTCAGGTATGGTGAAGGTTTTTGAGCAAGACACATAAGTCTATCTATGTGAACTCAGAGGTTGCCTAACTTTAGGTAAAGCAGCAAAACTTTCAGAACTGTAGTATAATTCTTGATAAGATTATTTCAAAACAAGCAGAAGTCTCCCACCCTGATTGAGCAGCTAATGAGGCCATCTCTGTTGTGGACTTTCAGCACTCTCTCGAACAGCTGGTTTCTAGCCGTCTCATCCTGAGCAAACTGACCCTCCAGCAGGTCCATGGGCTCTGACACCCCACCGGTGAAGTCCACTAAAGCGTCGGCCGTGTTTCCACCATCCAGGGCTTCATAGCAGCCATATACTCTTTAAGAGTGAAGAAAATTAGATGCTCTTTTATAAAAAAAAATGTCTGCATAGTTGTAGGTCACTTTATAATGTAACAGCAGTCAACTTTTACCAAATGAATTAAGAAATAACAAAACTTACTTGGCATAAGCCTTCTCCACCAGGGCACTCCAGAATTCATTGCTGTCATTTGAGTGGCAATACACTAGCTGGTTGTCTACTGTGGGCAAGCGGTCATCAATCACGACATCCACCCACTCTCCAAAACGCCAGAAGCGGAAGTGGAAGATTCCTGCATAAGAGTCGGGTTTCTCTGAATCCCATTCCTGCTCCCTCCAATCTGGGATTACCTGGAATGAATGGGTAGAAAAGAATAATATAAACAGAACAAAGAAATTATCCATTCAAAGTAGAATGTCATGGAGGGTTTACCATAGTTAAATGGTGCAGTTAGGAACAAATCTTCTTAACTGTGAAAACAACAACAACAACAAAAAACAACAACAACAACAATAACAACCAGTGTAATGCATGGCTTATTGCTTTAATAAAACTTATCCAGTATTTCGTACAGTGAGAAAAACGGTGAGAGATTATATAAACTGTTCTTCTAACAAGCAAATAAGTTGCAACAGTTGGCAATCAACATAACAATCATCTTTATCCCATGAACAGTACAATGGCTTTAAATAACTGGGAGCATTAATATAGAGTTTAGCTGATGTGTGCAGTCAAATAATTCTTCATTATACATGCTCTGCCAGCCTGAGAGCTCAGATCCTGAACAATAGACCAAGCTAATGAATCACCATGAATTGCCTAATGTGTATTTGTAATTCTTAGAACTGAAATAGTTATCTCCAATGCCTTCCAAAAAGGGAACTGAGTTGATTTGGCTCTGCATAATCATTTGCTGCTTAATCATGGCCTGCCATGTGATATGGCTTTAGAGTAGTACACAGGCAAGTGGATTGAAGAGCAACTTCCTACAGGGAGGAGCTGTGCCAATCAAGGGTTCTACTTAACCACTGCTCTGATGACCACTTTAGCATGTTTAGCATGAGTGGTTGGGAGGATCTAGGCTGGCAACATAGAAACCCACAGAAAGCAGGATGGGCAGCAGTTTTAGAACGATAACAACTCCTGCTGTAGAGTGATTTAAGAGCCATGGAGGAGAACTGAGACTCTTTTATTGTGATGTACCTCCTATGCAACAGCACAGAGAACAGCGGGTCTATTACCTCTGCTCAACTACAGGTTCCAATAGTGATTATCGGTGATATTTGTTCCCCTTAAAAACTACACACACCTGGGCTGGAATCTTTGCCCTCAAAAAGGCAGTCCTGCATTATCAGTACCATCTGCATTAACATTAACTATGCAATACGTACTCCCAGAACTGTCACATAGCTAAGGCAGCTGCTCCATATTCCCAGTTGTACTGTGCCTTACATCTTTGAGCATCATAGCATAGTAGTTGCATTGAGCAACAAGTCACCTTGACAGGAACAACCACTGTGACACAATTTAAAGAGTGTGAGAACAGCTTGTTGTGCAATAGACACAAGAACAACCAAGATCTGTTTCATGTCAAAACCAATTGTGTGATCACATTTAATAACATATCCATGGACTCAGTAAGGAAATGTCTATGTAATAATGCATAATAAATATATATCCATATAAAATATATAAATCAAACATTTCAGTTTGATCACAACCTGAGTTGACTTTGCCCTGACCCCAGAGCTAAAACAGAGAGCACCTCCTGTGGCCCGAGAAGGCTGTCTGCTGCCTGGATATCTCCCAGCAGACATGGTGTTTAATGTCCTGGAATGGAGAACCGCCCAGATCTGAACACTAGACCTCATATAACTGATAAAATGCTAGATCCTTGATGTTCAAAAAAAAACTTATCAAGGGATACATGGCCAGGAATTTTTGAACAGAAACAGAGGAGGCAAATTGATGTTCTTGTTTGCCTTTAGCAATGGTTGCAGCATGGATGTCTTTGAGAGCTCAATAGAGTTTGAGGTCTTTGAGTACAAAAGTTGAAGAGAACATGGGAGATCAAACCTTTCAGTGCAGAATTTTTCCAAGGTGGCATCTGTGAAAACCTTGCTCGCAGCTGTTTGTACTGAATGGGCTCTACTCTGGCCAGGTGCTCAAAGTAATGTAATAATACATTAATAAAATAGTCTGCCTTAAAACATCCACAAGGTTGTGTCTGAGAACCACTGCATTAAAAAAATTGCTGTCAGTATAGCTCTGTGAAAACCACTGCAAACCACACAAATAATTGTAAAATATTTTTACAACATGTACATTTATAGTAGAAAATTCAAACAATGAATGTTTTTTGTGTTAGTTAAGTTATCCTAAGTGTTCAGTAAAGAGGTAGGTCTTTGGTTGCTGTCTCAGCAGTCAGGAAGTCTTGATGCATGTGTTCGACTTTAGAGAATAGGTGGGTCAAGCTGATATGAAGGCTGTAGGAACATGACCTGCTTCCATGGAGTCATTTACTATTTGAACAAAATAATGCTGAAGATATGAGGATATAGTCAGGAACTTGAGTGGTCTAATTGGATTAAGTGGTGATGTGGTAGATGTCAAGAGCTGAAGAATATCATTTGTGGAAAGTGGGTGTCATGACAAACATCTCTTAACCTAAATCAATGTTAAAAGACAAACACTGATCACTCTGTGTTAGTCACAAACTTGTGGTTTATTCTCCTTGCAAAATGGATTCACATCACACACAGAATGCCTTCTGGATGGAAGAGTATGCCTTCTGGATGGTATCAGCACTGGGTCTTTTATAGTATTTTCTCAGGTACACCATTAAATTAACTTGTAGTTCAGGCTCTTTAAAGCTCTAATAAGTACGCTGCTGTGTACTTTTTGTGTTGTGTGTTGTGTATGTTGTCTTGTGTGAGTGTGAGAGTCCGGAAAGATAGCAGAGATCTAACAAAACAGATATCCAGGGGCGTCTTCCATCAGTCGGCTGAACCCAGAGTCCAACATAGATCCCTGAAGTCAGCTGGATGGCAAGCCACTCCTCACTCCCTGGTGTGGTTGGACTAAATTGAAACCAACATGAATGAAATGGGCCCCAACAATAAAATCAACAATAAAACCAAGATCAAAGACACGAACTGAATACAAAACTTTTTTTTTTCTCTTGCGGGCACTTTATTATTTTCATTGAGTTAAAATGCATTTAGAATTTTGTTGTTGTTGTTTCAAGGTTATCTGCCATTTTTTTCTTAATTTTGCTTAGCATATAAAGGTTATCTAAAATTTGTGTGCATGCGTGTGTGTGGTTCACTACTGTTATTCTACCCCATGGCTCTTGAGCGTACTTAAGATCTTCTGAAACTGGTCCATGTTAATAAGCCTGGCCAAGCATTGTTCTATAGGTTCTAGATCAGGAAGCATAAAACCATTTAGGTGTCTTACAGTTCAAGAACTGTAAAATATCTTATACACTAACTATCCATTACACAGGGTAAATCAGGTAAGTGGAGGGTGTTCAGTAGTTTGAGAGTTTGGGAGGGGTGATGACTGCAGGGAAAGTGGCAAAGTCCTCAGAGGAGATGGAGCAAGAAGAGCTTTGAGAAGTGAAGAAAATATGGCAAAGATATTACGAGGGCTGGAGGCAGACACTTTTTGCTTGGCTTTGAAGAAGGAGGACTTGGCAGCAGATATCTCAGTAGTAAACCTAGACAGAAGTGGGTGGTATAAAAGGAGATCTGAGTTAAGATGTGATTTCCTCCATCTTCATTCTGCTACTTTCAATTATCTTTGGCTGTTGCAGAGTATGTCTGATAGACACAGTGAAGGATATGAACTGTGTGTTGCCCTTGAAGACAATGTGGAGTGGAGAAAAGAGAGATGGGAGTTGGTGGCTATTTCCGCTGTTGGAGGACAGGAGAGAAAAGATTGCAGCGAGTAGCTGAGATGATGGTAGAGTGTTTGGAGTAGTGTTAAAAATGTATATTCCAACAGAATATCTACTATGTTCTGAATCTAATGTTTGGCTCCACCTTATAAAAAAGTACTTTAATGTCTCGAGAGTTATGCACTGTTTCATATATTGTGAATAGTCAGTAGAAGAGTATTGTTTTTTTTCCCCTAAGCTGATAATCTTTCAATTGGGTGGTAGTAGCCTGTCACTCATTGACGTGGTGGAGCATCTATTTGCGGCAGGATGGAGAGAGTAAAAAAGTTATCGGGTGCACAATTCAGAAATAAAAAAGAAGGAAAGGAGAAGGCGTGTGTGGGGATGCGCCAAAAATGTTGCTGTGGTTGAAAGACAGCAACAGGTATAAACTAAGATGGAAACAAATGTCACTCATGTGAAAGCTTGTACCTGGCATCAGGGATTAGGCTATGAACTTCACAAAAGATTGGGCTTGATAGTGCTGCTGCTGGCTAGCTTACTTGGGTTAGGCAAGCTGAAACTGCATAAGGATTTCTTGCTGATGTACACAGGCTAATGGCAAGGATTTAAAAGCCGTTTGTCAAATTGAATGAAATGTTTAGCGTGAGTCGTGAAAGAAATGTATCATTAAGGTCGGTCAGACTAGCACCTGATCATGTAATCACCGTTCATGGATAGCTAGCTAACACATGGCCAGTGTTGGGCACGTACATTTAAAAAAGTAATTAGTTACAGTTACTAGTTACTTCTCACAAGTAGTAACTGAGTTAGTAACATCATTATAACTAATTACCAGGCAAAGTAACTATTGAATTATTAAAAAAAAATCTAATTTAATACAACTATAAAATAAATCTAAAATATTGTACACTAATCTACACTGTTTTAATGTTGTTGTCTCTATTGCGGGTATTTTCAACTATATATCTAGATATTGTTTTGTTTTAATTCTGTCTGAATTAAAGTGTTAAATGTTTGTGGTGGAGAAAAATCAAGTTTTAGTTGCTTTGATGTTGTGGCTTTGTCTCCTCCTTTGGTAGCAGAGCTCACGTTATCACCTGTGTTCTTAGCCACTGTGGCGGCATGTGACGATGTGAAATGCTTCAGTAGATTAGAGCTACTTCACCAACGCAGAGAGACTCTTTTTTCCTGTGCATAAGTTGCACGTTACATAAACATTTTGTTGGTGTGTGTGCGACTGACCGTGTTCTCAGTTACACCACGTGTTTACAGACACACCACTCATCATCACTGGTTATGTGTCCCGCCCCGGCCCCGAACACACACAAATACACACAGCCCAGAGAAAGAGAGGTGCTATGGCTGAGAGAGACGCTGCTCACATGAAAACTGCTTCAATGTTCTCAGTTATAGTAATGCACATTTTATTGTCAGTAACGGTAACGCTGTTGTAATGGGGTAAACAGTAATTAGCTTGATTACTCGTTAACACCGTTAGTAACGCTGTTTATTTTTAGGGCCGTTATTCCCATCACTGCACATGGCTGACAGAAAGTCATACGATGAGTCACGATAACACTGTACATTGCAGCTAAAATGTCTTACTTTTTACTCTGCTGTCTTACTTTTTTCCTTTTTTTATGGTGAACATTTTGAAATCTGTTTAAATTAACTTCGTATGTGTACAATTTTGGCGCCCCCTAATTTTGGTAACACCCCCTCAAAAAAAAAAAAAAAAAAAGTTTGCTCATATACTTGGCCAAAAAACACGATTCTGATTCGTTTTTTAAGTGATCATTCTGTCATACGTTAACACACCACAGCACACAGTGTAAACAACACGAAATTCAACCTCAGCGCCCGGGGAGCAATGAACGGGGACGGTACCTTGCTCAGGGTACCTCAGCTGCGCCTAGTGGTCTTGGGAATTGAACCTGGACTTTCCAATCACAGAACGAACGCCCTAACCACTAGGCTACCAGCTGCCCCATATAATTCTGATTATATATACAGTAAATCTCAACTTCAACACAGATCAGCAGTCGCGGTTTTGTTTTACTTTTGTGAAGTCCAGGTCTCAGCCGCCATGCCCCTTCCTGATGGGTTGCTAAGCACTGCCCAAACATAAACCATGCACGAGAACAAGGGGCCGTGACAGACGAGGTCCAGATGTCACAGCTTTTTTGTAACAATATATGAATTTTCATACATTTAAGTGCTAAATTATTAAGAAAAATATATGTTACTAATAATTTACAAATTTTGTAACATAAATATTAGCATAAATTTAGCTGCATTTCCTACGTATAGCTAAGAAAATGCTTATGCATGAATTGCAGTACAGTCAGTAAATGGGTAACATCGGAATTTATATTCTAGCACTGTGGGAGACATGTAGATGTACATTACATGTAGATTGTACTGTGCATATACAGGTTTATCTTTTCTTTCAGGGTAATGTATTAAGCTGAGTTTTAAATTAAATTAAAGTGTAGGTATATAAGCAATAGGAAGTGGTCGATGTCTATTTTGCAGTGAAAAATATAAAAAGAGGTTGTACAAGATGGCATGTTTGAGCACTGGTAAGCAGGCTAGTTTATTACTGTTCTAACACTTTGTTCAAACAAATTCATGTACAGATGAGTATGTGTGTTTGCATGTGTGTGTGCGTGTGTGTGTGTGTGTGTGCGTGTGTGTGTGTGTGTGTGTATGTGTGTGTGTGTGTGTGGGTGGGTGTAAGGGAGAGAAAGAGATGAAGAAAGGCCAGTGTGTGCCCATAATCTGTAATCACCTGAAACATGATGACTGATGGGTTTTTAAACAAGCTCACATGTGTTTCACAACAACATTTATTGTAACAGGGCCCCCACCCCACCCCCCAAAAAATAAAAGAGTCAATCAAGTGGTGCCTGTTTATCAAGGCTGTCTACAGCTGGTTAAAAACATGTAAAAACAGTAATAGTAAAATAACTTATTAAATGGTATGACTGTTGTTGGACTTTATAATGGGCAGTGTCTAAAAGGTGTTGAAAAAGGTTGAAAACACAATAACAGATCAAACTTGGCTCTGCTGCCTGACAGAACACAACACTGATTGAATGCAGTTTAATCTTTAAACTTGATTTTCTCTGCTTTTGCTTTTCAGAGAAAATAAAATTCCAAATTCAGGGAGCCTATATCATGGAAATGTAAAATCCCTAATGCAATAAAATAGTTGTCAGGATTCTGTCAGAAGCTTCAAGGCAATCGTTACACGAGTGTAGCATGTAGGAGAACCCCAGTCGCTGAGAAAACACGAGAGAGCAGGAGTCCACACGCTTTGATCTGAGAATGCTTTACAGAGTAAAGATTCCCACCTGGATTCCACATTCTCATACACACACTGAGAAAGGCAGAAACACCGGAGTACTCACAGTTCCTGATGAGAAGGGTCTTCGTATGCCAACAAGTGGTGACTCAATGTCTGAGCAATGACTACCTCTTTACCTGTGCTTTTATACCTTGTAACGCCCATCAATTCCGTCGCCTCTTGCACATCACGTGATCCGTGTGTGTGACAATAGTACTGATACAATATTACATTATTTTGTCTCAGTTGTTCACTCAACAGTCAAGACAGTCCATGTATGAAAACTGAAATGCAAAAGGAGCCTGTCTTAAATTAATTATTTTTGCGATGTCACAGAAACATGTTTACATATCTCCCTGGTCTTTCAATTATTAGGAGTATTTCAGCTTATTGAAATGAGGCACAACCAATCAGAATAGTCTATTTACAAATATCCACTTAAACTGCAACAAAAATAGCCTGTTTAATTCTATGTCATATAGAAAAGAAACATTGACACTTGTCATGTATGCAGTTAAATTTTAAGTAATGGATCTAAGTGCATAAAAACAAACTTTTCAGTTTTTGTAGGCACATTACAAATGTGAAACATATTTATGGACACAACAGAATTGGTGAACATAAAAACATCACAACTAAAACACAAATATAGACCCAAGCTTACTTTCTGCCAAAGAGATTCACGCGAGGCCAAACTGGAGCATGCTGCCACAAACCAGCAATTTCCCAGCTGCCCTTGGTGCAGGTCATGGGCACTGATCCCATCCACAAACAAGTGAGGGTCATCACACAGCTCCTGATGGACAAAAACAGAAAACAACAAGAGAGGCCTGTTAGAAAATCAGACAGAGAACAGTCAGAAACCGCTGACAATGAGTGAACGGAAGAACACGTTTCCTCCAAGTCACTTTAGTATGGCCTAGAGGCAGACGCTAACAGATATTATGTCAGCTAACAGACACCCATGCTATCTAGCATCACATTGTGTGATGGGGGAGAGGAAGTGCCACACACAGAGAACAAGGGTAATGGTACTCATTATAGGATATCTGGCCACAAATGAATGTGGCATCTCCTGATAATGGGCCAACAGTAATGGGGCCATTCAGGAACTCTCACATACCCAGTTCTGACTTCAAGAATTTTAGTAGCTATCAAGACAAAAAATAAGCAATAAATCATCAATAAATCTTCAGGTTAAAACTGAAAAAAACATTAGTGCCACAAGAATGTTACAGTGGTGGCACAGTGGTTAAGGCACTAAAAATTTACTGTCAAAAAACATTGCTGGTTTAAATAATGGCTTACCTGCTGGTAACCTCCAAATTAATGTAAAGTATGCAAATTATGATGGGTCCCTCTAGCAGCAACTATACACATAATATCTATTTCTGACATCTCCCAGCACAAACATGTATATATATTTCAATTTTTATTTTTTTTTCTTTGTCAAAGGGGCACAAAACAGTATAGGTAAACAGAACATTTATTTATGTTAGCCTTATAGGCACAGTAACAAAATACATTGTTTAGAAGATGGAAAGTGACCATTTGTCATACGTGAACACACCACAGCATACAGTGTGAACATAACAAAATTCTTCCTCTGCATTTAACCCATTCACCAAGTGAAGCAGGGGGCAGCTACGAACACAGCGCCCGGGGAGCAGTGTGTGGGATGGTACCTTGCTCAGGGTACCTCAGCTGTGCCTAGCGGTCTTGGGAATCGAACCCGGACTTTCTGATCACAGGGCGAATGCCTTACGCGTAAACTGAAATATTGTGTAAACTTAATTTTGTGTTCTTTTAAACAAGACTCTTTCTGGAGTTTAAAACAGACCTTATTTGAAACACTGACAAACTATGACATTGACTTGTGAAAGCTAAGTTTTGTGAGTGTTTCAAATTCCAAATGAGAGTTTCTGTGTGTTCTGACACATCAAGGTATTCATTAAATGAACAAAGTAAATAATTCTAGTAAAATGCATAATACATTATTAATTCACCAGTAGCAGAACATATTTTAAGATCTGTTTTTGTAATATGCTGAATCGCAGCCACAACATGTAGCACTTTATGCTCAATGCTATTATGCTAGTTCATTCATAGTGGGGCAGCTGGTAGCCTAGTGGTTAGAGCATTCACCCTGTGACCAGAAAGTCCGGTTTTGATTCCCAAGACCGCTAGGGACCTCTGAGGTACCCTGAGCAAGGTACTGTCCCACACACTGCTCCCCGGGCGCCGTGTTCATGGCTGCCCCCTGCTTCACTTGGTGAGTGGGTTAAATGCAGAGGGTGAAGTTCATGCTGTTCACACTGTGTGTTCACGTATGACCGAATGATCACTTTATTATTAGTGTGCTACCACAGAAAACACCCAGAGAGTGAAGGAGAGGGCAGTGGACTGTGATGCTATATGTATTTGCTTAGAGCATTTCAGTCTGGGCCATGGCACAGGCCTCTTAATTAATTTCATAAGCGTAACAAATTTTGATGAGGCAGCATGATCCACTCAGCCTCGATATGTCAGGGACTCTCGTCACCTCAGACAGCATGTGGCACACCTCTGCACTGACCATGAGAACTGTCTCAGCCCTAGATGGTCAGAACAACAACAATATTCCAGAAGGAGCTGAGAGGACAAGAGCCAAGCACAGCTAGAGTGCTACATAGGGGAATGCAGAAAGATGCTGTGTGGTTGAGTGTGTGGACTCACAGGCTACAGCTCATTTACTTTCACAACTCACCCCCAGGAGACTCTAAAACAAGTGCAAGAAACAGATTAAGCTTTTACAGTGAAGTATGAGCTGCTGTCTTATGGGTCTTTTTCCAAAATAGACTAGCGAGTTAGGATGTATTTAAATATGAAGAACCTGTAAATCATGCTTGACTTTAAGAGTCCATTTTATATCAAAGTGAAATTCCTCACTTTTTTTGGGAAACAATGTGACATGGAAACATTGTTAAAATTGTGGTTGTCATGTCACAAACATGAACACATTACCATGTGACCTGCTATTTCAGTCAGCGACAGTTCACCCCAAGCCATTCATGTTGAAATGATAAAGAGTACTGTTATTGCAGGCATTTGTATCAAAGCTATTGTATCAGAGCATGTGGAAAAGTATGATGTGTAATTCTTTCCTGGCTGACAAAACGAAATATCTTTTTAAACAGACATTCCAGCAGACCTAACTTTTGAAAGTATGTAAAATCAAACCTATGTAAATTTATTGAGCCAAATATCCCAAATAATAACTCTTGATTTGGGGGTGGGCTATACACATAAGCATTACTTACAAAATACATACACAACTGCACTCAACAACTAATGTCCTACAGGACATACAACTAATGTCCTTAACAACTGATATCCTACCTACCGGAGAGGGAATATGAAGTGTCATTAAAGGAAAATATACACACTCCTACTCACAAACCTCATAAAGATAGAGAGTGATATTCTGTGTCTTTCTGTTGTCATGTTCACACTGTACAAACACACTCATACAAACACACATGCTGTATGAGTGTGTTCACACTGTAGATGATTTTCTATTCAGCTGACTCTTGTCTGGACCTAGAAGCACGGATCTGTTATTCTGTGTGTGCAGTAAAGGGC
Source organism: Nannopetersius ansorgii (assembly GCA_037974605.1). Classification (NCBI taxonomy): domain Eukaryota; kingdom Metazoa; phylum Chordata; class Actinopteri; order Characiformes; family Alestidae; genus Nannopetersius; species Nannopetersius ansorgii. Next base: position 17,881 of record JBBPDE010115631.1, read on the forward strand.
CAGGAATATTAATAAAAGTCTTGCTGGCTGGATATTTGGCACAACTTAAGCATGCAATGAATTCAATACATTTTCAATACCTGTTATGTAAAAGTACCAGTCATAAAGCATTGAAAGAACTCTTTTAGAAACTTTATTTATCAGAGAGCACTTTTATTACTCTGATGTAGTCCATAACTAAAGTCTACACAATCATGGCAGTAACATATGGCAATAAGACAACATTTTTTGAGGTAAAAAAAACCCTTGACCTCAGATTTGAAAATTGTATCAAACCTGAAAAAACATGTACCGACAAACCCCTAACAAATATGAACTTGAGTATTTTTCAAAGCTTTGTCAATACTTTGGGCTTTCTCTGATTGCCGAGGCAGCCACAATGTAATAAAAACAAATCAGAGCACTTCAAGTGCTTTCACATTGACTTAGCAATCAATAGTGCACTTGTATTTCAGCTACTGTTTGAAGAGAGAATGAGAATGAATGAGACAGTGGGCTGAATTATAGAGAGAGAGTCTGAGAAAGGGAAAGCATTGCACCAATCTCTTCTTTTCATATCCACATCATTAAATGCAGCCCACCATTCCCAATGTTAAGCAGACATAGACACTTTTTCTTTGTATACTGCCTGCTAGAGTAAAGGAAGACAATCGAAAGTTGTATCTGTGTTACAGTTACTGTGTTACTAGTATGTGTTGCAGTTCCCCAGTGGGTGTATAAATATAAAGAAGGCTACGATGGTGCATGCGTGTATACAGGAAAGTGAATAAGGCAGTGTGAGAATAAAGGGACTTGAGCTGACTCAAGGTCAGTCATGTACTAGCTCAGTAGAACAGCCACCTTTGTGAAAACACATTTTTAATCAGCCCAAAATGGCATTCAAGGTACAACTTTTCCCTTGGGGTTAAAAGACTCATATGTGTTGGTGCATGTGGTAGGGTGTGAGGATAACTTCACTGCATTGAGAGGCCAGTTGATGCGGCCATGTTTAGCTTGGGTATAAAATACTTATTTCACTCAGTAAAATGCAAATCAATTCATAACCTTTATGTAACATGTTTTTGGTTTATATTCTGTCTCTCCACAAAAATGAACTACCTGTAAGGGTCAAGGGGGTTATGTGCTGGACAACCGGTAGAAGTCATCCTTATATTTCTGTTAATGTGCGGGGTCTTTTGTGTTTAGGTAAAACACCTGTGTTTAGTTGGGGTTTAAGCACCTGGTTTGGTAATTGGTGAGATTTTGTTTGGGGGATGATATTTAAGTTCAGTTTAGGAAGACCTGAGTTACAGGGGTAAGAGTGCTTATAGGTTTCCTTAGTTTGAACAAGTGTATGTTGGCCCACGAGTCAGTTTATGTTCCGGTTTTGTTAATAAAAAATCAAAACGCAAAATGGAAGCCTTCCTGTTTTCCTGCTCACCTTGGGCTAGAGTAGGGAAACGTAACACTACATCATAAATTAGAGAATGTTCATTTTTTGTAAATCAGCAAACTTACAAATTCAGCAGGGGGACAAATCATTATCTTCCCCACTGTAAATGGCGACCCACCAATATAACCCACAGAGTTACATAAATGCATGCATATGTTTTTAAACAATGTTAGGGTATGGAGTCATTTTTCTTGGTAATATGGGGTTTATGCTCCGTGGTAATACCAAAATATGTCTATTTCTCTGCATTGCCATCTGAGCTGTCAAAGGACATAATCTGAGAAACATCTGCTTGTTTCTGAATATAATTTAGAATCCTATTTACTTTTTTCTCATAGATCTAAATGTTACTATTGAAACTAACCAATTTTTTCAAAGTCATATTTTTTTGCTGATTATGAAAAGTTCACTCCTCATTTTCTCTTGTCATCACAGCACAAAATACATGAAAATAAATACACTCAAACACACACGTGCAAACAGAACCACTCCACTCCAGAGGTTTCTGTGATTTCTATTAGCTGATGAACTGTTTCTGGAGTGTTGCTGGACCATTTCTGAAAATCAAGCCAGACTGCCAGTCTAATTAAAGAGCCATTTACAGCCCCAGTAGCAGGGCCACTGGGCCACTGAGCTGCAGGAGAAATTTTCCTTATGTCATACACTTTCAGCCTCCTTTATCTTTCGCTTAGACAGAATAGAGGATGAAGAACCGCTATCCAGAAACAGCCAAAAGTTAAGAGCCATGAGTCAAAGCAAGAGTGAGGGGGTAAAGACAGGGAGAGAGACAAACTGAGAGGGAGAGAGAGAGGATGACAGAGAGAGAGCAAAACAGTGAAAGGGAAGAACAAAAGGCGAGTGGAAGGGAGACAAAGAGAGAAATAGACAAAGAGGGGCAAAGTGAGAAAGGAAAACTAAAGAGAGACTAAAAGAAAGAAATATTGAAAGAGACCAAAAGAAAGAGAGAGAGAGACAGAGAGAGAGGGGGCGGGATATATAAAAAGCAAAGAGAAAAGATAGAAAGTTACAACATCTGAAGTGCTGGCCACCAAAATAATTGCATCTTCCCCATCAAACATCTCAGCCCTACATACCCAGTCACAATTAACCCTAAGTAATCCTTTTCAGAATAAAAGGCTAAAGATTGTTCATCCTGCCCATATAGCCCTCATTTGCATTGGTTTCTAAACACAGCTTATCCTTTTCCTTCCACATTCTTACAAATAACGGTGTAACAAATAACAAATAAGAGAGAGAGAGAGAGAGAGAGAGAGAGAGAGAGAGAGAGAGAGAGAGAGAGAGAGAGAGAGAGAGAGAGAG
>JBBPDE010116835.1:0-20599 GCA_037974605.1 Nannopetersius ansorgii
CGTAGCCCACGTCCACACAGCATGGCCCAGACATGAACCCCTTGTGGCACTCACGTGCTGCCAGGTCGTCACAATATGTTCCAAAAAGTGGAGCTTCAACATAAGTTCTAGACTCATGAAACAGTGTGTACTTGGGAGATTTAGTGTAAAATTAACATTTGATTCCAACACATGATGCTGTAAATTTACATAAATGGTCAGCTGATGATCCACCAGCTGAAACCAAGCTGCTGCAGAAAATGTTCTAATGAAAGTCAGACTATAATCTTTACCTCATCCACCGTAGCTCATAAAGTCGTTCCGTTCATTCCGTCCAAGTCTGTCAACAAGAAGCCAAAAGGACCAGCCAGAGCAGCAAAAAGACGCAGTACATATAGTCCATTAAAGTGAAAGCGAAAGTGAAACTGTTTAACTTTCACTTTCACTTTTAAAAATGATTCCAAAAATCTGAAAACGAAAGTGAAAGTAAAACTTTTACTTTCATTTCCTCCAGACTCAAAACAAGATTTTTCTGATTTTACGTCACTTACAGCTTGCGTGCCTTTTTTAAATTTTTTTTTTAATCTGGCTTTAATATGAGGGCTGATGTTCATGACATAAAGCTAAATCCTCTGATTAGAACCCACAATGTCTGGGTCTAGCAATGAGTGCTCTTACCACTGAGCCACAGGATCGCACAGCTACCATGCCTTTTTTTGGGGAAATTTGGCTTTTAGATGAGGGCTGATGTTCAAGATATAAAGCTAAAAGACTGATTTGAACCTGTAACCACCTGGTCTCAGAGGCAGTGCTCTTACCACTGAGCCACAGGATCTCACAGCTTTCATGCCTTTTTTTGTAATTCTCTAATCCAGATTAGAGCTCATAAAGTCATTGCTCTGTCCAATCAGTCCAAGTTCTGTAAACAATAAGCCAAAGGACCACCCAGAGCAATCTTCAAGACAAAGGCCCCTACATTGGGGGCACTTATTGCATGAGACTTGCATGGAGTAGTGGGAAAGTACTTGCCTCTAATACAGGAGAATGTTGGTTTGGATCTTACAAAAAGTTTCTGGAAGTAACAAACTTTTAAGACAGTTAAACTTAACACATTAAACTAGTTTGTTGGTTCCTACAGTCAAAGTTCAACAACATGCTTTGCACCGCGAACCTCCCTGCGGTCTTTTGTTCCAGGCTTTATAACCCCAGCTTCTCATCACTCAGGAGCCCAGAGGGGAGGGGGTATTTGAACCCATGACCTCCTAATCTTGGAGACATTGCTATTACCACTGAGCCACAGGGTCCCACAGCTAGCATGCCTTTTTTTGGGGGTAATTTGACTTTCAGATGATATCTGCTCCACTGAAGAAATTCTGGGCTGCAGTTGCATCAAAGGGCAGCAGCCAATCAGCAGCAAGGACAAATAAATTTCCCACCTCTTGAGTACATCAGTATTTCACCATCCCAAGACGCCTTTCTTTGTCTTTCTCTCAAGAATACCAAAACATTATTTTTTATATGGAAATGTGTCTGAATTTACATTCATATTTATGTTACAAAATTAGTCAGTTATAATTTTCTTAATAATTTAGCACTAAAATGCATGAATTATGTATTGGCTCTTTAACTATCAAGTAGCTTTTAAGAATGTTTACTGATTATAAACATGCTGAAGAGTTTTAAGTTTCGACATTATTTCGTGGACGTCTCGAATGCAATGGCCTTCTATGAGAGAACATTCCCTGCTGAGTCTAAAGAGCTTCATTCAAAGAATCAAACCACACCAGTGCTCATGAATCAAATTTATTTAATCCACACGTAAAAACAAACCATCAAATTGAAATGCTTGCAAATAGATTTTCTTTGCATAATTTAAGGCACGTTACAAAATCCTTGCTGAGGACCAACATTAAGACAGGGAACATGTACTTACATTGGTTCTGTATTCACATTGTGTCTAAAATTTAAGAACAAAAAACGAAAACAAATATTTTGATTCAACATGCCTATTCATGAAAAAGTCACTTTGTAACAGACTCCAAAAATCATAACACCACCATAGATGAGTCTCTCAGACAGTTACCCAGAAAGATGAACCGAACTGTGGTAACTCCTCTGTATTATTTACGTATACGGAATGTATTTATGTATAATGTATTATTTACACTATGCTCTCTGTTTTACCCACCAGCACTGGGACTAATGCACATTTCCATATTACATTTTGGAATCACTGAAGACGGAGCACTAGAGGCTTCCACAAGACCAGATGCCAAGTTCTGCTTGGGTGCTTTTACTGGATTAGCAACTAAAATCCTAAAACTAATTTATTTTGTGGGATTTAAATGATTGTGTGCGTTGAGCTTAGTTCAAATAAATACGTTTTCTTTTGAATCAGCATGAGAGCAACAATACTAAGCAGTAGCCAACCATATAAAATATCCTGAGTCGATAAAACCTGAGTCTTATTTGCACAAACTGGCAAACCCCTGCTAAAAACAAAGGTGTGACATGTAATTTTGTAAATGACAAACAAAAAATATGTCCCTTGTATCTTCTTTTAACAATGTTTATACATTGATCGGCAACTTCATTTGGACTATGGAGTTGTCATTACAGCAGGAAATAAATTGGTATGGTTTATATTTTTTGTACTTCAACAGTATATCCCTTTTTACGCAGCCGTGACATCATGTATGTGCCCACAGTTCACATGAATTGTCACACAGACCAGGACGTACGCAGTAGAAAGAACTGTTCATATTAAACAGTAATAGTAAGTGATAGTAGATAGTAAGGGCTGTGCTGAGCTGAAACATTGCTTCAGAACAGAACGCCTTGAGCTCCACAAGGACATTGTGTTATTGAAAGCTTTGACTGACACAGAGCTTCAGTTTTCTGTTAACAAATCATCTCCATCCTTTGGAACTGCCCAGGCGGTCCACTGTGCAAACAAGACCCTGTAGAAAGCAGCAGTGGCCAGCTAGCTGAGAATTAGCTGGAACGAAACAAAGCAACTGGTTCCACAGACACAGAAACTGAAGAGAGCAAAAAATATCGCACAATAATATCAAAATGTTTGCTTACTGAACTTTAGGGACGGGTGAGGACATAAATGTGCCCACATGTCAGCAATGGCGACAACTTTAAGAAGCTGAACTAACAATATAAGGGGCGTCTGGATACTTGTTCCAGGTCACTTTCAGTTATCTTTTATTGATTTTTTTTTAAATATAATATTTTCCTCTAGTCTTTATTTTATTGATTATCCTGTGATGGACACTGGATAGCATTAACAGGAATGGGTATGGAGAACCGGTACTAAACTGGTCCCAGTTAGTGGTGAACACTGGACAGTCTCCTGGTCAGATGGTGCTGCTGTCGGTGTCACTCTGGGGGGGGGGGGAATTTATAACCCAATACAAAACTTTGTGATGGTGTTCAATGGAGGGGGCAACACTGTGCTCACAAAGAGACAATCGGCCCTTTAACGTAAGGCAATGTGACTGAATCTGCATTTGCAAATTATCAGCAGTATCAATAAACACCACATCCTGTAGAGGAAGGCCAATGTTAATAATGGCAAATAATTTAGTTATTTGTTACTTACAGTACTCCAAATATAAATGAATATGTTTAAAAGGGGGTTTTAACAAGCTCTCTGCAAATGTGTATTCTAATTACAAAACCATATCTGGCCTATATCTTCTAATGTAAATTAAAAATCCTTTTGTATTAATTATTTGTACCTTTATTAGAAAATCTGGTGAAGCATAATAATCTGACCTCTTTGAATAATGACAGTGGACAGAAAACATCTCTGTATTCCTCCTGCAGAACTGAGACCCTCAGTCTTCTCCAGAGAGGTTGAGACGACACATTTTAGGCTCTCCTGGACTTTAGTGAATGGTTAACGCTCCGTTAATGGAACGATCATAAGTTGAAAATGTTGCTATGAGAAAAATAGGAAAATTCGGCAAGTTTTAAAACATGTTCATTACTTTTTCTAACCGGGTGGTATGACTGTGACAGATTTCTCCGGTTCTCACTGCTCTGAATTGATGCTCTTTGTTAAGTTTTTGAATGAATTGTGCAGGATGGCATTCAGTGCTGAAATCCGCATCCCACAGACTTCCAGCAGGCACATGAATGAAGATAGACTGTGTTTGTTTCATTTGACAGCATGTCAGAAATGTGACAGTAGTGCTGTTTGAAAACAACAAACGTGTGATCCCCCCACACGCCTCCGTCCTCGCCACACACTTCCTTCCAGCTTTAAGTGGGCTAAATTTGCATCAGCTGGTAGCTGCGTCCATTAAAATAATGCAATACTTCAATTCATTTTCCGCAAATTAAACTGAAATGAGAAAAAAACTAAAATTTGTAAGGTTTTAGAACGTTATCGACTAGAAGATCCAAATCATTATGATGGTTTATGAACACTAGACTTCGTAAATTGTGCTGTAGCTACACCAAACTATACAAAACACATAGAAATGCTAAAGTCACATTTTAATCAAAATAAGCACTGGTCCAAGTTTAAAAAAAAAAAAAAATAGGTATCAAGTATAAACAGATAAAAGAAAACAGTGTATGACAGAAAATCTTGTTCCCTGGCTTTTCAAGTCCAGCAGTACCACCAGTCTAGTACCAACAGCAGTGGAGACAGCATCAGAGATTTAAAAAAACAAAAACAAACAAAAACAAAAACAAAAGCACAGAGAGAACTTTATAAGTTAGGCAAAAACATAATGGAGAGGTTCTGTGAACTTCCACAGATACCTTCATAGGTAACCGACGGTGTCCTCAGCCAGCTGGGATCTTGGCGACCTTCAGGGCGGCTCAGACGTTCTGCTGGCGGCGCTTCTTGGCCTCGATGGCGTCGAGGATGGGCTGGCGCTTCGCCTGGTAGCGCTGGCGGATCTCTTCAATCTCCTGATCCATCTGAGGGTCCAGAGAGGCCAAACGTTTCCTCAGCTCCTCTACGCTCCAGGAGCGCATCTGGAAGGAGATTAGGGGGTGTATATTAATGCACAGTAGCTTACAAAGTAATTTACTTAGGCTGGCTCACTCTGTGCTTTTCTGAAACACAGGTGAGCTTCATGGTCTTCTTTGACGGGTTGTGGTCGAGCCAAATGCTACATTAATGGTATTTATCAGATGCTTTTATCCAAAGCGACTTCCATTCCCTAACTACAGGGGGCAGTCTCCCTGGAGCAACTTGGGGATAAGGGTCTTGCTCAGGGACCCAGTGTTGGTGCTGAAGGTAGGATACAAAGTATAGTGATCGCAACTGTCTTAAGTCTAACATAAGACTGTGCAACACGTGCAACATTACTGCTATGCTTATATGGTCATATTTGCATTTATTTGATCTCTCCCATGCTCAACACTGTCAATTGTTCTGTATCGGTTCTATAAATTGTTATAAAAAATGATAAAAGTTTTGTAATCCATATACTTCCAAACCCACTACCACACTTTAAATATTTCTTCTTTGTTTTAAAAACCCATCTGAGATCACTTTTGAAATCTGATGAAAATCACAATAGCAGTAATCGTTCTGACTTTTTCTAAGGTGTTCTGACTACGAAGAATGTGCACAAAAGGGTAGACTTTTCGCTTTACCAGCAACCTTTATTTTCCAGGGTCACCTTCTATAATTTCGCTGTTGTTTACTAGCAACTGTGATGCTACAACCAAAATCAAGCCAAACTGAAAACAAGTAAGTAATGCTAATTTCGATATTATCTAAGAGGTCAGTATAGATTACAAGCTATACTAAAGTACTGGAAATATTGTCTGCTAAATGCCGTAAATGTAAATGTAAATAGAAATAGACTGATTAGCAGCAGCTTAATTATTCAGAAAGACAACGCCAATACAGTCAATGCACCTCGATAGAAACAAACATGACAGAACTAATGGCTCCCCAAAGCCCTTAACAGAAGCAGCGTGGACCATCTAGACGGAGAACAGAACAAAAGACAGAGACATCCAGAGAAGAGCTTTGGAACGTCCTTCAAGAAGCCTGAAGAACTGTTCATGAAGAAGAGCTTGTCTGAGAGAAGGCTGTGAACGGTAGTCCTAACGGAGCTAAGAACACAGACTGACTTTAAAGCTGGTTAGAATTAAACACACCCTCTCTGTGTTTTTACGTGTATATTTGCGTGTTACAATGAAGCACATTTTCCCAACAAAATATAAAAGATTTAGGGGTCGCTCAGGACTTTGGCACAGTACTGTAGAAACAATAGCAGGTGCTTTGTTCCTTCCAGAAAGGAGGAACGGTGTTATTCTTAGGTAGAGTACAGAGCAAACCGTATCACGTCAGCATTAAATAAACCTGAAGGTTAAATGCATGCAGAGACAAGGGAAAAAAAGACCAGGGACATCTGTACCACAAAGACCTTCCTTGTGAATCCCAGAAGACTTCTTAGTGGCCTTTACCAGCATTCTGCCACTATTTACTGCAGCAATCAATGAGATAAAAATAACGAGCGTCTCCATTCCGAGACAAGTCATCTCATCGGCCAGACGTGGCCCAAAATTGAACTGTCACACCGAAAGGACTACGGGGGCAAGCAGTGCGGTGGTGATGCATCTTCTCAGAGGACTTGAGTTCAACGGAAGGAGTCAAATGTTTCAGACATCTCAACTCTGCCCTGAGGAAGGGAGTTTGTTTTCAATGCAGATCACCACCACTTTAGAATCACAGCAGACAAATACTGCAACTGGATCTAGTATTTGTTTATTAAATATTACAACATGGCATCGAGCTTAATATACTGTATCAACATAATCAATGAACAACCCTTAATGCAAGACAGATCAGTTGTGTTTTGTTTCCTGCCATCTTTTAGCCATTTAGGCGTCATCGTTATATTTGTGTGCGTCATCCCTCACGCCGCCTCCAGGGTTTATCAGGTGTGATAAATTATACTTCACAGGTCAACAGGTCAATATCATGTGGGATTCTGTGGGTTTTGTAGTGTTTTTCATGCTGATTTCAAATCTGTGTTTAGTTTTTCCCACACGTACAGTTTTTGTGATGAAGCTAGTTCTGTACTGCATGATAGTTGGTACAATCATATAATAATCATATGCTGAGTGTTTTTGAAGAAACAGTGGTAGCTGACTAATACTGATCATTACAGTGTGGCCAGTTATTTGTTTTATTGCCTGCGGTTTAATAAAAAACTGCATGCCAGTCTATTGCAGATCTAATATTACTCATAATTCAAAAAGTTGATCTGACTGAAAAAAACTAAAAGCAGATCTGAAATCAGCATGAAAAACTGGTTTAGAAAAGTGTGCTGTAGTTTCTGATGATTACAAAAAAATGTTTTTGTTGACCTGTGCTTCTGTTCAGTACCATTAACAAAAGACTGTACTTTAAACTACTGAAGTGTGTTTATTCTTTTCACTAGATTTTGGATATGGGAGAAAGTCTAGCCATTCACAGCACTAACAAACACTCCAATGTTTCCCAAAGTATGGGCTGCATTTTTAGGGTTTCTGTCAAATACAGTCAAAATAATCCAGCCATCCATCGCTCTCTCTCTCTATATATATATATATACAGTACTGTGCAAAAGTCTTAGGCACCTGTGCAAATAGTTTGAAGTCATTTCTATCAGCGGTTGCTTCTTTCTGCAGCAAAAACAGCTGAATATTAGAATAAACGCAAACAAACAAGCAGTAAAACGTATCAAGATTTCTATTTAATAAACAGTAGTGGAGATTCTGGGAGCTGGTTAGAAGAACACGGGTTTGGATCCAGGTGTCTGCTCAGGGCCTCCAGTCATTGGGGGAATGAATAAAACTCCATAATCAACACCTAATTTAATCTACTGCAGTAAAAAGAGCCGAACCAGGGATTTGATGAAGCTGCAGGTAAAACTGGGTTTCTGTGAGGAAAGAAGTCTGGAAACTTTGCCACACATAAACCCACCATTTACTGTATTAATGTTGTTTGTATTTGTTGTAATGTAAGTGTTTTAACACTAACAACACCACTGTCCAGCAGTAAACAACTTTTAAACATAATTTTCTCAGGTGCCTAAGACTTTTGCACAGTACTGTATATGAGGATATATCTATATGGTAATTCATAAGAAAGCTTACTAAAACAGAAATTAGTCTCCAAGTGAACCCAGGGCCAAACGAGCCACCATTCCTCAGTGGTATTATAGGCCGAGGTCTGCACACGTTGAAACAGGCTGAACATTTTCTAGACTTTCTAAAGCCTGTCAGCTTTGGAATGTTGACGTTCGCATAAGTTTGTTTGGACAGTGAGTAAGGGCCTTAAGAAAGAAAGTCAAATATGAGAACACTGGCGTACCACCTTCTGTGCATCTCTCCTTGTGTTGAAGTGAGTGCATCCAAAAATGACTTCCCAGCTGCGCAGGGTGGCATGAGGACATCAAGTGTTGACGACCCAGCATGCCTACAGGACGTGTGACGTCATTGTTAAGAACGACAGACTGCCATAAGCGAGCGGGCCCGAGTGTGTAACAGACATGGCTGACACGTCTGGAGCTCTGATGACGGACATGTTATGTAAGACAGTGTTTGGTGACTTCCTAAAAGAAGGGACAGACTTGTTTTCTCCTGTCCTTTCAAATGAAGCTTAGATGGCGCAGATGGCGACTGCATCCTTTTTCTGTGATTAAAGGTTTGTTTACATAGAAATTATGGTAATGAAACAAACTGGCTATTGATCACTGGCACCAGTGCATCCAGGCAGTCCATTAAAAATCTATACAGGCACTGAAGCAAAATGTTGCCAGTTTAATGCCAATATTTTCTTGGCCTGCCAACCAGACACTCATTCATTCAAATGGAGATTCAGCAAAGCATCCTGTGATACAGTGGATTTGGGATAGGGACACATCCCTGGCAAAGTATAAATAAAAATCTCTTGGCAAAGTATAAACAACAGGGATGTAATGATACACTCGACCCACGATACCATTTTAACTTGCAATAGTGCGTTCGTGATTTGATATTCTGACAGTATTTAGAAAAATAATGCCTCTATTGAGTTATGGTATGATCTACAAATTAGACTAATATAGTAATGTATATATATATAGTAATATTAACAGGTTAAAAATATATATATTTACTCTATCAGAGAATTTTGTGATTACTTGATAAAGAGGTAACACAAAGGTCATCATCAAATGTTCTGAATGTTTTCCAGAAGAAAGACTGCTAACGAAGCCACCGTCATTAAAACAGTTTGATTGTCAGGCTCAGCTCTCCTCATGAGCTTAGCCGATTGAAACGTTGTTCAAGCTGATACTGGCTGAACTACTTGAGGCAGTTTTGTAGATGTAAATATCACCATAATTTTTGCAACTAAGTGTTGACCATCAATGGGGGCTGGATGCCCAGGTGTGTTTATACCTGTTTATAAGAAAATTAGACTGCCATGCTTAACAAACAAGTCATAAAACATCCAAAGAGATGCAAAATTATTTTCACCAGCAGACACAGTCAAACAGGCAAATGCAAGCCACAGACCTGGCAAAAAAATCCTTGAAGCGGTTTCTAGAGTACACAGGAAAAGTGAGAAAAAAAAGCCCGTCAATTATGGTTAGTCATGGACCATGGACCTGGACTTGAAGTCTATATTTGAAAACAGAAAACAACAAAAAAGGAAAAGACCAACTCCCCACTTAGGTGGATGCCACCGTCCTTCCCGAAGACGGCTGTTCTGCTGTGCTCTCATGTATAATGAACATCCTCACTCCAGCCCTCTGCCAGTGCCTCAGTTCCAGAGGACGAATGAGCTGGACAATCATGATTTACAGTAACCCCCCGCTTTTCGCGAGTGTTACTTTCCAAGAGCACCCGTGTATACTGTAAAACCTCATTCTTGTGTTTTGGTTTTAAAAAATGCCTAAAAATGGCTATTTTTATAGTGCAAACCCTAAATATTTTATAGTGTAAATGCCCCCAAATCTGCTCCCAGAACACTTTTAATTTCATTTTAAACTCAGTTTAATGCATTACCCATACAGAAAATGTAAAGGTAAATAAATAATCATAATCAGAAAACTTTGTTGCTTAAAAAAACGTTAGTGGTTAGCATTTGCAGCGTGCAAAGACTTGTACACAAAAGAACAAGACCGCTCTCTATGCTGATGCTCAGTTAAGTCAAGGACAAGGTACGAAATATTTGTTTATTTGTGTGTGTGTGTGTGTGTGAGTGCGTGAGTGAGTGATTGAGTGGGAGAGAAACACATTGCATGGTGCTCATGCTAACCGCTAATGCTAAGACTCATACACAAAAGAAACATTGAAATAACTCTCTCCACTCTCTATTTTTAGACAGGGCACAGCTTACTAATACTAAATAAACTGAAAACTTTGGGGGGGAAGTTTAAAACACTAAAATAGAGGACAAGACACACAGCAGACATGCTGGCAGTAATACAGTTCGGTTCTCCAAAAAAAAAAAAAAAAAAAGAGGTCAGGATCTTTGCAGTTTCCGCGTTATTGCATGGATTTCTGTGTAAAACAAGGAGTTTGGTTCTTTTAAAAAAATGTGGGACTCCGCGACTCCCGATCCGCATAAAACTGGGGGATTACTGTACTGGCTTACTCAGCTCAAGAACATCCCTCGCAACAGAACCCAGCAAAAACAATGCAACTCATTTCTTCATTCCTCATTGACTAGAGCAAACCATTCACCATCTTAGCTCATTTCCTCAGTATTTTCTAAGCTAACTTACTGAATTCTGTTAGTTCTCAGGCACACTGGAGGCTTTTATTAGACTGACATTGAAATTTCCATTTCAAAGCTCTCCTCTTGGACCAGGCGTGCTTTCGTGGTGTTACATGACAAGACAAATCAAGTCTGGTTATAAATAGCACAAATACTGCTCCTAGGTCAGCAGCACACTACACAATTTAGGTAGATGCATTTTTCAGGATTTAGGTAGATACAGTCCACTTTCAGGCTGTAAAAACTTCATGATGGTACATCATTATGTCCAATAAATGTAAAGGCTTGCTGGAATATAGTTGTGAAAACTTGACTGCAGCCATTAGAGCATTAGTAATGTCAGGCATTGATGTTGGATGATTCGTTTATAGATGGAGCTCCATCATTCTAGAGAATGCAATTCCACTGCAATGCTTTGAAGAGGTGAGCTTTATAGTCCACTAGCAGACACTTGGCATCAGGTACAGTGACATTAGGCGCCTATTTCCCTGCTCCTGAGCATCTCGATTACATGAGTTGTAGTAGGGCTGGGCGATTAATCGAAAAGCAATCGAAATCGACATTCAGAACCTATAATCGATCAAATTTTTCCAGGTCGATTATTTAGTTTACTTTCCCTTTAAAAACACTACCGCGTGTGGAGTCACGTGACCCAGCTCCCTTATGTTACGTTATTCCACCGACATGGAGAGCATGGAGAGCTTAAACACAGAGACAACTGAGCAATTTGTCAGTGAACTATGAGGGCAAAATAAATAAAATAATCGTTCATTAATTGTAAACGAGTTAAAATATTCAATGAATCGAGATTCTGATTTTAGGCCAAATCACCCAACCCTAAGTGGGTCACGTGTGTCAGCAATACAGTCATCTTTTTCAGGTCATTATCCAGTGATGGCTACTGAGTAGCGATAGAGATGTGTATAAAAGACTGGTACGAAACTGGTCCCAGTTGCTGCCTGGTTCCTGCTGAATTCTGTCTAGTCTCCTGTTCAGACAGTGCTGCTGTAGGTGTTAATACTTTCTCACACAGCAGCGTTTCCAAACGGTGGATGCCGAATTGGATCAGTGGGGGGATGGAAGTTCTTATTTCACTTTTGTCGTTTTATTATACTATACTGTATTATATATTATTGAACCTTCTTTTTAGTTGTTTTTATCCGTTTATTGGTTTGTTTAAGTCGCACTTTGTGATGGGAACCCAAATTAGGTTCCAAATAAGAACCAATTCGAAAATACGGTACCAGGTTTTTTATTTCAGTTCTGTAAATTGGTTCTGATTTAACATATAACAGCTGTGTTAGTTGATGCAGTGCCTCGTTTCGCACACACATCCTAAAACAATGCTGCTGCAGTTTGTTCAGGCATTTAGTCCTGCAGCTCCCCGGCACACATCCACGCTGCAGCCTGCAGATACAGCAAGTGTCCAGGGGACTTTGGACCCAGAGCCCGTCGTATAGCACCAGTCGCCACATTAGAATCAGAATCAGAATCGCGTTTAATGACAGAGTATGTGAACGACACATACAAGGAATTTGATTCCGGTCGATGGCGTCTTTCAAGCACAACAGTATAAAACAACAATATGTAAAGATCCGTGTGTCCATGTTCCTACACAACACCCATATGTCTCTTACAGAGCAGCTGCTGCTCCAATAGGCTAATAGACACAATTCTGATTCTGAGGAAATTTCGTCAATTGACGTTGTCAGCTGTTCTAGTTAAACAGTTCTCCTCTTTTTTATTTTGTTTTTTTTTTTTTACCTTTGTTGATTTGAAGTAGGAAATTGATAAGAACCGTAATCGAAAAAATTCAAACCATTCCCATCCCTAGTCGCACTCTAAAAGCTCGGCAGCACTGTAAATTTAAACAATTTCCTCCGGGATAAATAAAGTTTTTTGAAATGAGGGTCACCCTCAGTGTATCTCAGATTGAAAATAAAGGTAGATGATTGAGTGTGATAGATATATAAAAGAAAATCAAGACAGTTTTAATTTTAAATCACAATAAATTAACAGCTAAATCTTCGCACATCTTTTCCTGCAGCATCTTTATTTCTAGCATTAAATCATGGAGAGTGGGATCAATAAAAGTACTGATAACTGTCTCTATCGACAAGAAGTATCAGTGTCAATATCGGAATTAGTAGAATCCTAACTGTGCCTGTTCCTAGGTATGAATCCTTATCCTTCCTTCCAACATGTTTCACAGATTTCGATTTCAGACTATGATCAGGGTCCCTTTATTCTGGCATAGTTTAATCTTCCGTGCATGAGACTTAGTCTCATAACTTCACAAGCTATTTTTGTATTTTCTATCAACCTGTAACCTGGCCTGGTCTTGGCTAACCAAGTAACCATGGCAACATGCCCGTGTGCTGGTAAAAAACGATTAACCATTGGTTAAAAAAAAAAAAGTCTTTCAGATAAATCTTTCATTTCCACTGCAGAAATCGCAGCAAAATAACATCACAGTTATTATATTACTCTCACAGAACTCACAACTGACCTTTAGAACATTAATAACACATTTACTATAACTAACAAAGACTGTTTTCATAGAAACACAGGTGCTGGCGGATGCATGGCTGTGCGGGGGAGAGGCTGAGAATGTGGGCGGAGCCATCTGCTGCCTCTGTTTTTACAAAAAAATTAAATAAAAAAAACAAAATAACAAACACATTCATCTCCAGCCTCATTTTAAAAATAATCCTCTGTACAATTTCGCCCAGATTGCGAACAGCGTAGTCATAGTAAAGAGAGCGAGGCGAGCAGTAAACACTGCTCAGCTCAAGGTCTCAGCATCTCAAAGACAGGTCCCTGAAGAAAATAATTCAGTAGAAGAGTTCCTAGTCGAACATATACAAAATAATAAAATGCATATTTCTCTTCCTCAGTTTTGTACACTAGTGCTCAGATACAACAAGCCAACACTGAAGAACTAGTGCCGACCCCGTCTGACTGACTATCACCATCTGTCAGATAAAGGTCACTTCCAGGCTCTGAAAATTTCCACTGGAACAGAGAGGAAAACCTACTGCTGATGGGCAAAATGTTCCTGTGTGAAAAAGAGCAGCTCTCTAGAAGTTAGCGGTTTACATTCAAAGTAAAAAATATTTGACTGTCTTAGAAAGTAATGTAAAGTGGTAGCCACGCGTGAACACACCACAGCACACAGCGTGGACAGTGTGAACTTCTTTCTGTATTTAATCTATTTAACCCATTCATCAACTGAAACATGTAGCTTCCACCAACGGTGAGTTCCCGGGAGCAGTGTGTGGGGATGGTACCTCAGTGTTGCCAATATTAGTCATGGGATTCAAACCTACAAACTACTGGTTGCTGGGGCAACTCCCTAAACATCAGGGCACCAACTGCCCCAGGCTTCAAAAATCCATACTTATTACAGCAGTAACAGACTCTTAACCACTATCTGTCCTACTAGTAAATCACTTAGCAGTAAGTTATTAATCTATAGTATTAATACAGTGTATTGTATAGCTTTTATATTACTTTTTAATTATATATATGTATATATTAGAGGTGGGCATAGATAAATTTTTTTAACGCTGTTAATCTCATTGTAATCTTGGCCTTAATATATTTCATATTTATATATATAAATATATATATATATATAATATGAAATATATATATATATTCCATATAGTTCTTGTCTGTGTGTCTGTGTAGTTTTAACATAAGCAGTTTCCTCTGGATCAATAAAGTTTTCTGACTCTGATTCATGAGCTTGGCACTGGATTAAAAGGCTACTTTGTGAATATAAGTTCTACATCGATTCTGTATAAGCTAGACTGCTGGACCCTTTCCCTGAGGAACAGGGAAGAGATGGTGGGGTGCAAAAAGTTTTCCCAGGAAAGAAGGCAGAGCTGGAAATGTGCAGGTTGTTATATTTAAATGAAGAGTAGCTGCAATCTTGGTTCACCATTCCAGCTTCAACTCTTTTCACTGAATAAATATTAATGAACATTTAAAAATGAATGTTCATTAAATAGTGATATAAAGCTCACCATATGTTCATAACTATAAGATAGAGAGAACATGTGCCTGTGTTTTATTCATAACATTAAAGGTTTTCTCATAGGGAATACAGAAATCACAGAATTAATTCACTGAGGATGGTTTACAAATAGTTGCTATTTGCGATAGTGTTGAAAGCACAGGCTGCTCTGCAGTGCCGTGTTCAGGAGTTATGATTTCACAATCACAATGGCTTAAATTTGTAGGCCCAGTTTTCCATTTGTATCCGTGCCACCCTTTTATAAGTGCACACTGCAGCCTGAATATTGAGACACGAATATTTTTTCACCCACCAAGTTCTTATGTGTATATGGCACCTAATGAATAATAAATAAGCTCACCGCCTTAGTCAACAACTCTCAGCAAACAACACTTACCACCTCCATGTCAGCTTCTGCAGGCAATTTGCGATTGTCATTGTCGCTGTTTTTGTTGGACTCCTTCTCTTTCTGCTCAAAATACTCGAGGAAAGACGGCTTGGCTTGCTGCATCGTTTCCTCGCGGTCTGGAAAAAACAGAATTCACAAAATTATGGCTTTGTTTCGATTCATATTCGATTGCATTGGCTTTCACTGCATCAACCAATAAATGGGACCACTTAGTCCCACTGATCTGCCGCAGTGCAAACGTAGGAGAAAAACTACAGGGAGCATTCTCTGTAGCTGCATCCTGGTGTGGTAGAGAAATTGTGCCGCATCAGATCACAAGACGCTACAGAGGCCAGTAAGGACTGCTGAAAAGATAGTCTCTCGCCAACTGTAGCAGATATTTACACCATACACTGCAAAAAGCCCAAAAAGCCACAAGCATTGTGGTTATATAATTTATTTATTATATACTGTATTTTTTGCAGTTTTTTTTGCTGTTTACCTAAATCTTTACATTTATATGCAATTTTTCTGCTACTAGAATACAGTATAACACTGTAGTCAATCTGCTGCTGCTGCTCCAGTTGACAGCACTGAACCTCCTCTAGTCCTGTAAATTACTGCACTGCTTGTGTTTTATTGTGTCTGTTTAGTCCTGTCCTACCTCTGTGTAGTCTTAATGTTCTGTTTTCTTTGTGCTGTTCCTGAAGGAATATTGTTTCATTTCACTGTGTACTGGGACAATCTCCTACTTGACTTGATTTGAAACAGCAGCAAAGGTTGAAGAGCTTAAACATACATAAAAAAATGCAGCAAAGGTTGAAGAGCTTAAACATACATTAGAAACTGCAGCAAAGGTTGAAGAGCTTAAACATACATTAGACACTGCAGCAAATAATAGAACGTTTTACGTTTGGAATCCCAGTTTCATCAATAATTTGGAAACACTCCTGAACAGCATAAACTACTGCCCTATAGCTATTTTTATACAATGTCCTTGCGTGCATTTATGAACATGTGATGACGCAACATCATTCCAAGCCACCCACCGCACTAAGAACCTCAACTTATTATTTATTCAGGCTGTTCAATTATTCAATCATTTCCTTATTGTCCACCCTTTGCTCTTCAGCTCTGGCATATAGAACATGCCAACATAAGCAGAGTGCATGCTGACATAGCAACCTGGGCATATTTTAATGTGCACTGACATGAGTGGCAAAATAACCTGAGCCTTGCTTTTTGCACAGGTCACGTTTTACGATTGATTAATTTGTGCCTTACAATGTGTCTAAGTGTGTCTCTGCAGAGGACACGGACTCGTTTACACTCAACAAAACTTTGACCAGAGGTAAGCAATCTTTCGCCTTTTTGTAAAGTTCTTTCAGGGCTTCTACAAACCCTGGAGCTTTTTACCACCTAAAACCCTGATTTTTAAGGACAGGTGCCAAGCCAATTCAAAAACACCTGCAAAACAACTGCAAGGAGCTCTACACCTCTAAGTCTCAACAAGTGATGGGTCATGATTCACATCCTGCTCCTAATACATTTTTTAAACATGTTTCCTCTCTACCAGTATTTTTCTGAGTAGACAGGATTTTGAAAGGACAGATCTGAATGTTCTCTTTTTAAAATCACCAATAAATGCTATTAACATTAATATGAATATAATTCATGTTTAACCATTTCTAAGTACAGTAATCCCGCAGTTTTACATGGATCAGGAGTTGCGGAGTCAGTCACACGCGTATTTTTTTAAAGAACCAAACTCATCGTTTTACGCGGAAATCCCCACAATTACGCAGAAATTGCAAATATCCTCACCTATTTTTTGAAAACCTAACTGTATTACCGCCACCAGCCCAGCGGGGGCAGTAATATGCTGAAAAGTTGTCAACCACCATAAAAAGAAGTTGTTTCCTGCAGCGTGCCTGCTCTGTGTCTTGTCCTTCTATTTTAGTGTTTTAAACATCCCATCTAAATTTTCAAGTTATCTCAGTTTATTTAGTATTAGTAAGCTGTGCCCTGTCTAAACATAGAGAGAGTGGAGACAGTAGAGTTATTTCAATGTTTCTTGTGTACGAGTCTTTGCACACCGCTAATGCTAACAGTGTTTCTATCTCTCCCTCTCACACACACACACACACACACACACACACAAATAAACCAATATGTCCTACCTTGTCTCTGACTTAAATTAGCATCAGCACAGAGAGCTGTCTTTTTCTTTTGTGTATGAATCTTTGCATGCTGTTAATGCTAACCGCTAATGCTATTGGTTTTTAAGCAATAAAGTTTTCTGATTATGATTATTTATTTACCTTTAAATTTTCTACATGGGTAATGCATTAATCTGAGTTTTAAAGGAAATTAAAGTGTTCTGGGATCATATTTGGAGGCATATTCAAGGTTTACACTATAAAAAATAGGCATTTTTTTAAAACCTTTTTTAAACTATGCGTTTTTTTCAATATACGCGAATGCTCTTGGAACGTAACCCCGTGAAAAGGGGTTCCGTTCATCCCAAAGGTGCTGGATGGGGTTGAGGTCAGGGCTCTGTGTGGCCAGTCAAGTTCTTCCATACCAAACCATGTCTTTACATTATTGTTTTGTTATTGCTATATATGCGCAGTGATTTTGGAGGAACTTTGTTTCAACTCACTATGTACTTCAACACTTTTGTTGATGACAATAACGTGAACCTTAAAGTACGGCCTACAACACCACATAGTTGAAATGATTCATCAGTGATGTGCCTCCATGGTATACCAGCCTCATACACCACCCCCAACCATCCCACATCTTTTACTGAACAGTTTCATTATTTTATGATCATCTAAAATGCTCCACACACATGCAATGTTTTATGCCCTGCACACTTCATGACCTTCAAGATCAGAAAATCTTCTCTTCCCCTTTATTTGGAAGTCACTGTGGTTTGCAGACTACATGACTGATGAGCGACAGGTTACACAAACTTCCACCAGGAAGAATGTCTAACAAGTCTACCTGGTCTTCAAGCTGCATTCTGTCATGAAAACACGATGATGGGATACTATGAAAGAGAAAAATGTGCCCAAATACTTAATTCCTGTCCATTTTTTATGGTCCTGTCTGATCTGGGAGTCCAGTGGATCTGGTCAGACCTACTGATATGCAGTCCTGTGCAAAAATCTGAGAACAATATATAGTATAGCAGTATATGCTTTTAAAAGCAAACATTAGAATATTTTTACAAACAAAACAAATTATATTATTTAATGTTTAGCATTTACTCTAATGTTAATGTGTGTGCTTGCTGGAAAAAAGTCCATCATGTTCAGATGAACGGCTTTTAACTGTTTACAAAGGAGTCCGAGACAGTACTGCATGGGCTACAGATCAGGAACACATATATGAAAGACAGCTTCAACTCAGGATTTTTTTTTGTCTAAAAATGGATGTCAGCAAGAAACAAGAAACGTTTTTAGTGTAGATATGCAGTTACAAAAAAAGGGAGAAAAATAAAATGAATATAAAAATTTAATAGCCTGAACTCCTCTGATTGGCTGCAGCTCGTCGCCGCAGTCACTGCCAGTCACTGCAGTTTCCACACGATCTGCAGGATCTGGACTCCACTAAACCACCAGAGAATACAAATTAGTTGGGCCTTATTTTAGATATACAGTAAAGGGTATGTTCTGAGAGCACGTCTAGTGCACGTATAGTGAAAACGGGTTGTGTTTTGGTAAAAAAGGCTATTTTTAAAGTTGAGTGCATTACCTTTAAAGAAAATGTAAAAGTAAACTCGTATTCGCCTTTTAATTTAAATTCCCCGCCGAAATGGACAAAAGTATTGGGAGGTGAATGGTTTTCAAGGAATAACACCCTGATCTACTCGGGCTAAAAATATAAATGAGGGCTCATTGGAAAGGTTTCCTGGAGATCTACCGAACTGTGGAGTTTGAAGCGTCTGAGTGCTTGCACCGTGAAGAAATCTCGCTTGGAGCGCAGGGCTCAACCCTGGTGTGAAATTAAAAAAAAGTGCTTCCAGGTCAGCTAGAGCCTACCCTGTGTCCCCTTGTGTGAAAATATACAGAAAATATATACTCATTGCCGCAAAAAAGGTGGATTATATTTGCAGTTTCTGCGTTATTGTGGGGATTTCTGCGTAAAACTATGAGTTCAGTTCTCTAAAAAAATGTGTGTGTGACTGAATTTGTGATTCCTGATCCACGTAAAACTTGGGGGTTACTGTATTTACATTTGTTTAAGCAACAGAACTGCAGATCTTCTGCTGCAAAACTGTTAAAAATTCTGAACATGCTCACTTTCCTACTTAAGAGACGTAGTTCTGAGTTCAGCTTGCTGGTAGAACTCCAGCATAATGCTAATTTGGGTTTTGCAGTTTACGCTGTGCCTATTTTTGAGGCCAGAAAAAAGTTTCACTTGGTTACTGAGCCACTCACATTTCAGAGAATCCTAGCTCCATATGATTAATTCATGCGATATTTATATTTAATGTTTCACCTATGGAAAACACACACTTCACATCATGAACAATAAAACTCTTTTTAAAACCGGCTAAACACTCAAGAATTCTGCAGCAGGTACAGCCGGGCTGCCAAATTTCACATTATTGCTGGAGTGGGTTCCCAGTGAGTTGGGCCAGGAGAGAGTGGGAGGGGATGCCATGTTTGTCTTGTCCTTTTGCTTTATTCATAGTATTGCTTAGTATTCAAACATTATGACAAAATACTTTAAAGTACTAAAGTACTTTACTCTATTATAAATCCCAGTTTCTAAGGATTCTTAATATGCTTAAAGAATCATCTCATTCCATTGGTGTGAGATTAAAGACATTTTCACATCACAGCCCCAATACAATCTCAAATAAGATTAAATAAAAGCTGAATTAACATCAATCATCACATTAACAATAGTGTATGATGAAAACATTAATTCTACATCCAATTTGAGTATATCATTTGAGCATCATTTAAAGTCCTTCAGAGGAGCCAAAATTATAAGCTGGCAAGTTCTGCTGTAATTCATTGTTGATCACTCTTTGTTAGTTCTCTGCTGACCAGCCTACTCTAATGAGGGGGAGAGAATATAAAAGAGATTATAAAATACAGAGTGGTTACAGGGAGCCTGTTGCCTAATCTTTGTCATATTGAGGAGATAAATGAAAGAAATCGGAACAAATGTCTGAAAAAAAACACAAGGAGCCTAGGGGCAGCTGGTAGCCTAATGGGTAGGGCATTCGCCCTACGACCAGAAAGTCCGGGTTCGATCCCCAAGACCGCTAGGCACTGCTGATGTACCCTGAGCAAGGTACCGTCCCCACGCACTGCTCCCCGGGCAAATGGTCTCTTTCACTTTCAGAAAAAGGAGTTCCAACCATTCAGCAGTATATCTGGAATCATCTGCTCCTGGTTCTTCACTGATTCAGGACTTCAGTTAGATGCTCTTTGTTCTGCTTGAATGATTC
>JBBPDE010117348.1:0-20586 GCA_037974605.1 Nannopetersius ansorgii
TGTATCAGAAGACTGGTTAGGTATGTGGGAGCTAATCCATTTAAAGCCTTGTATGTAAGTAATACTATTTTGTAATTTATTCTAAACTGAACAGGTAAATAAATGTAAATGTAAATAGCTGTATGAGTGGACAGTGTGTATCAGTATGTATTCATTACTTTCACTAACTCAGTAAGTTATTTTTGTGGTGTCAAGCCAGATTTCACATGAATCTGAATATGAAAATCATGTGATTTTCACAGGATGAACATAGTTTTTATTTTCCAGTGAGACCAACAGTAATTTCAGTTCTGTCCAACTCCTCTGTGATTGTAGCTTCTCACTCTCATTCATAGTCTGAATTCTTGTACAATGGGGAATGTCAAGGTTAACTGTAACCCTTGTGGGGTTTTTTTTTTTTTTTTTTGCACACCGAGTTATTTCAAGAGCACTGTAGAGCATAGTTGGCCAAAAGTTATAAAACATTGCTTTAGGAGTCTTTCAAAGGCTGTTTTTGAATGTGAGGGCTACAATCATAGCAACTTAGTGTAAGCTTCATAATCTTTAGCCTTCACTGCCACAGGTTCACAGGCTTTAGGAGTCAAACACTAGTAGAACACATCACAATTTGAAATGAAAAACCTGAGTCTTTGAGGCCCTTAAACATGTCAGTTTAATCCATCATGCAAAACGGAGATCCCTTTTAACTGGATGGAATTGGGTGCGCTGGTTATTAGGTGCGCTGGTTGTGAAATGTAACAAATCCCATTCTGTGGCTGGAGCTTCAAATTAGAATCCAACTTGTGATCTAATCAACTCAAAATAAATTAAAACCTTCACTGAAGGCAATATGTTTTGCTCATGTTTTGCTGTATTAATGCCTGTTTTGTTTGTATTCTAATAAAGTGTGAACAAACTAAAACAACCATTGCTCAGTTTAAAATGATGTTCGTGGATTGTTTAGCCTAGGACACGATTTACTAATATAAACACTACTGTCTGTAACAAAGATTTTTTCTGTTCTCTTCTCAGAAGCTGCAGTTCACTTTGTCGGACTCTTCCTCCTCCCCCTCTGCCACTTCCAAACCTCTTCTGTCCCCAGAGGAAATTTATGGACAGCTAGAGCGCCTCCTACTGGTGGACATGGCCAGTGATGAGCAAATATTTGATTGGGTGGAGGTAAAGTTGAACCACCAACACTCATACACCCCCCCCCCCCACACACACACACAAACACACAAAATGCATCTTGACCCTTGAGTTTTGCAAAGTCCATCAGCATCATTACTATTACTAATGGTGTAAAATGCGTCCAGGAAGGTATGCACTACTGTTCTTAAAAAAATAACTCTATTCAATGATATCTCTCTTCAAACATACAAATCCAGAAAAAGTTTTGTGTTATTTTGACTTTTGTATATTTTGTGCATTTGTATAGTAAGTATATTTTTAAACACCTTTTAATAATATAAAAATAATTGAATCTAGTTAATGACAAAGTATTGAGTTCATAATGCATTGGGTTGTTTTCTATAGTATAATATCTGATGGGATTTTGTGAATTTGACACCCCTGTTTACTACCTAACAGATCTACACAATGTTCTGTAAAGTAATCGTCGTCAGTCATTATAAATTAAATTCCTCGAGATTAGAGTTTAAAGTAATCCCCCATTTTCGCGGGGGTTACATTACAAGAGCACCCGCGTATAGTGAAAAACCGCCTTGTGTTTTGGTTAAAACATGCCAGAGTCCCCAGTTTAGGAAAAACTGGCCTATGATCAGAATCTGTTTACAGAACAACTGGCTTTGCATGGATCTCAGACTGTAATGGTCTCTTGTCTTTTCCAGGCAAATTTAGACGAACCTCAGATGAGTTCCTCTCCATTCCTGAGAGCTTTAATGACTGCGGTGTGTAAGGCAGCAGTGAAAGGTGTGTTATTCATACAGACAGAAACTCCTCACAGCACTGCCATTACACACATATTTTTATTTGTTGGTTAGTTCCAAACAAAAAACCAAAGAAAAATTATTGGTTGGTTAGTTCCTCCGGTTTCTCCTTGAACAGCATTCCATTTTCAGGGTTTTTTTTTTCTTCAAGTTTGTCTTTGAGATCAGAAATGATAGATGTGTACTGGCTAATCACTCACAATTGAAAATAAAATATAGAACTTGTGTGAGTTAATCTAAGTAAATAAATTGCCATACACTTTATGTTTAGAAATTTGCAGACACTTCTGCTTGTTTCTTCTAAAATCAATTTTGTTAATTGGGAGTTTTGTCTCCTCATTAATTCAACAGCCTCTACTCTTCTGGGACGACTTTACAAAGGATAATAAAACGTTGAAGTGAGGGTTTGATTGCAGTTAGCCACAAAAGCAGTGGTGAGGTCATGTTGCAAGATTAGATCAGCACTGCAACTCATCCACAAGTATCTCATTCTGTTGGCTGTGCTGACTTCTAAGAGGTTTTTCTTGTGGAGACATGCTGACTAACATTTTCGCAGGAAATAATGGATAAAGCTGGAGACATACACTATATTGGGACGCCTGACCGATTCCACCGACGGGATTTTAATGACATTCCATTCAAATACATAATCTTTAATATGGGGTTTGTCCCCCTTTGTAGTTATAACAGCTTCCACTCCCCTTGGAAGGCTTTTACAAGATTGTGGAGTTTCTGTGGGAATTTGTGCTCATTCATTTACATTTACATTTACGGCATTTAGCTGACGCTCTTATCCAGAGCGACGTACATCAGTGCTTAAGAAGTCCACAACTGTTTCTTACCTGAAAAACAGCATAAATCCGAGTCAACTATTTAACCAAGATACTGCAGTCAGAGCATCTATACAACAACTGTCACATAATAACTGTCACATAATAACTATTCTGTAGATCACTGTGAACAGGTTATTTTCCTATAAACGAAATCATGTACTGGAAGCCCATGTTGCTTTTGTTTCATAAATGCTTTCTTTGGGCTACTTTCTCTTGCGCAGATGACATTACTTCTTGCAAAGTGGACACAGCCATCATCCAGAAGCGCTTGCCTGTGCTACACAAATACCTTAACTCAGATACCGAGCGACAGCTGCAAGCACTTTATGCCCTGCAAGCATTAATTGTGACTTTGGATCAACCACCCAGTAAGTGGCCAAATCTGAGTTTTGTTGTCACTTCGGGCTGCATGATATTTCCCCCATGCTGCTTTAAATGTGTCCTTTTGCAGTAGACTTTTAATACATAATCATCATTGAAATAACTCCTATCAGCACATCAAGTAATATGATGAAGCATGCTCAAACCAACGTGCCCCTTTCTGTCCTGTCGGTCTATAAATAAAATATTATTATTGCTAAAGCTCACCATGTTCAGTTCAGTAATCTGCCATCATTGTAGTATATTATTGATATTAGGCAGCTAGGCTTAAATTAAAATTGGCATACAATTTTTAATGTAACTTGAATATCATTTAGGCCTACTTTAATATATAATATATATAAAGAAACACATTCATCTGTCTTTTTTCCCCTCACTTTTATTGCAGATTTGCTGCGCATGTTCTTTGATTGCCTCTATGACGAGGACGTCATTTCAGAGGACGCTTTCTACAAGTGGGAAATGAGTAAGGACCCGGCCGAGCTGCAGGGAAAGGGAATAGCGTTGAAATCCGTCACTGCCTTCTTCACCTGGTTACGGGAGGCAGAAGAAGAGTCGGAGGACAATTGACGAGAAGAAGCGGCAGCCGTCAGTATAAGGCACGCTGCTGATAATAAAGTGAAAACTGCATCTTCGTATCTCATGAATGACTTGCTAGAAACGTGTTCCCCTGTGGCGAGACACAGACACGGCAGAGGATCTGCGGTACAGCTTTGGATCGCTCCGTTATATTGTGCTCACATTCCTTTGTTCAGAGCTATTGGGCATTAAAGCCCTTGTATCATATATAGAAATTATTGTTTTGGTTTTTTTTGTTTTTTTTTTCATTTTTCAATTTTTGGTTCATTTTGTTACTTTTTAAAAAAAAGGACTTAAGAAATAGGTTCTGAACTTGATAATTTATTATTTTTTTTAAAAAAGGCTGCAAATACGGATGTCTATTTAACATTTGCAGGTGCTCACAATGAGCTCATCAACAATAGAAATAACAGAATAAGTAATTATCTTAATAGTTATTAAGAAAAACTCCATTTTAGCCCCCATCTCAGTTGAAAAGGATGAAAAGGGTTCTGTTGAATAACACCAGTAACGGCTCCTGTTGCTTCGTCTTACCCAGTGCAGAGAGCGGTTAAACACAAAGGTGATGCATTCGGGGAGAACTCGCAAATAAGTCAGCAGATTTCAAACACTAAATGCATTTGGGGGTTAAAGGATGCAAACACTACTAATGCAAGTTGAAACGGCGCCAGTGTTGCTCTGTCTGCTTGTAATAAAGACCTATAAAGGAAATGTAAAGTTGTAAATACATGAAATACTGTAAAAGATATTAAAAAAGCAATCTGTTTCTGTTGTGTGAAGAAACACAAACACTTCAAGTTTTCCACATTTCACAAAAAGGCCTAAAAACAGTTTACAAGAATAAAATTACATTTTCTTTTCAGAAGAGGAGTAACAGGCCTTTAGGTGGCGAAAGGATTTAAAGAGTCTCTATCGCTCCTATTCATTTTGCAGGACATTATGTCTGTATGACTCTTCTCCCCAGTGATGTTAATACATGAGTGGGGAGGAATAGATCTCTTCAGAGGTTCAGAAAGTTGCAGTAATAAACTTTTAAAAACTCAGTTTAAAAAAAAGCCAGCTGCCCTTGACATTCGA
Source organism: Nannopetersius ansorgii (assembly GCA_037974605.1). Classification (NCBI taxonomy): domain Eukaryota; kingdom Metazoa; phylum Chordata; class Actinopteri; order Characiformes; family Alestidae; genus Nannopetersius; species Nannopetersius ansorgii. Next base: position 4,799 of record JBBPDE010117348.1, read on the forward strand.
TTAACATCAAAGTTACAGTGCAAAGTGATGGATGAAACAGATTTCTGTTTTTTTAAGCCCTTATAGTCGTGTATGAACAGCACAAACCACAGCACAATGTGAAATTCTTTCTCTGCATTTCACCCATTCACCAGATGGGGCCGGGAACTGCCGCCAGCAAGGGGGCACCTGGGGGGCAGTATGTGAGAATAGTACCTTGCTCAAGGGTACCTCAGTGGTGACAACAGTACCATTGGGGGATTCAAACCTCAATTCTCTGATTTCAGGGCCGACACCCTAACCACTTGGCCGTACAGCTGCTAGGCCTTGCAGCTTTCAAGTTACATTCACAGAAGGTGAAATATTTTTTAATTTGTATGTATTAGAGATTACCACAGTGGCAGATTTTTTTTGGCCATAATCATCCCAGTCCCTGCTGGGGTTTTCCACAAATATAATTGATCCAGTTTTCAAACCTAAGCAGTCTTGCTTTAAGCACCAACTTTATCTGGGGTCCTCCCTTTCCCTGGCCACACCGATGTGAGTGCCAGCTGATGAAAAAGCATCACCAGTCATGAGGAGACTTGAGTAGTGAGTGGAATTTAGGTCAAAACATATATCTCACAATGAACATTTGCTGCACTGTGGAAATGTGTGTGTGTGTGTGTATATATATATATATATATATATATATATATATACACACACACACACATATATAGATCTATATATGTAGGATATAATTAAACATCTGATGCTACTCTAGGGCATCAGTGATGTTCCTGAGGTCACTAGGTGTTTCAGGTCTTTCAGCGTCAGGCACAATATCAAGGACGGAGTTGAGGTCAAGCAAGCCTCCACTTGTGCTGTAGCAGCACTTTACATGTATCAGCTCTTTTGATTCAGAGCCACCTTGAGGCTTTCTCAGCAGCCTCTGTGTAATGAAGAGTACAGTGTAGGCTGCGCAGAGGTAAACAGGTAAACACCTCGCCCTCCAGCAGTGTCTGTGGCAGTCGCTGGCAAGGACCTCATACTTCTCCCTCTTTCAGGTCTCCCCCAGGTGTGTGTGTGTGTGTATTTATTTGTATTACTTCTGGTAAGTTTTTTTATTTTTACTTATTTAAGTGTTCGTTAAGAATCACCTTCCAAAGGTCTATTTAAAAGACATGGACAGTGATTTGTGGCATATGACATTTATGTACTCAGCAGTTGATTTTTCTGTGCAGTATTACATCAGTGAGACTTTTTCCTCAATCCAAGGTGCAACAGAAACAGACTAGAAAATGTACAGCTGCAGTTTATTTGCAACAGCACCACAATCCAGCAGAATTGTACAGATTTATATACAAACACATAAAAACTCTCAATATACAAAAAAACACTAAACAAAACAGTACTAATACTATATATAATATATGTTATATAAAGAATATATTTTCATTCAGTTGACAGGGAATCCGGCTCAAACGTAATTTGTAATTCGACGTGACTTTTATTTTATCGTGTATTTTCCACCAGCTCCATGCTAAAGGTCTCCGTGGTAACTGTTCCTCTGGTAAGTCATTCATTGTTTTAAATGTTTTTTTTATTTCAGTATTAGTTAAGAATTACCTTTCAAATAACACTAATGTGCCAGTAAGAGTCAACAAAACATAAAGGTAGATATTTCAAGTCCATTTTTAATGCTAAGCTAACAGGCTAAGTGTAAAATAGCAACGTGTTTAGTGGGTTTATAAACAAAGGGACTTTCTCGGCAAAAACAAACAAAAATATTAATGAGGTCAACACCTGGAGTTTAAGGCTTTAGCTTCTTTCAAGTGTTCTTTCAAACGCTCACGATGAAGCGTTTGGACAAAAGTATGGGGACCCTGATTTTGAGGGTTTGGGCTAGAAACCCTTACTTCCAATGGCAATCTTAATCAGTATATCAAAGTATTTTGGGCACCACCATACTTCCAACTTTGTGCACACCGTTTGGGTAAGAACCTTTTCTATTTCAGCATGACTGTGCCCCAGTGCATTAAGCAAGCTCAGAAAGACATGGTCGGTGTGGAATAACTTGAGTAGACCGCACAGAGCCCTGACCTCAACCCCAACAGTAAAACATCTGTCTTACTGTGGATGAACATGGACAACAGAACCATGTTCTCTTAGCAACTCTCTCTGATGGGACCATGACTAACGGTCGCGTTAGTCATACATATTGGAAGTAAATTGTATTACTTTCAAAACATTTGAAAATGTTAAGTATAGTGATTATACATCTTAGTTTTGCAGGACGTGACCACCTGTGGGACCTTCAAATATTTTTTTTGTCTGATTACAAAATCTGGGATTTTTTGCCTTCTACAGGTTTGTCCCTTTTTGTCCATTTGCCCAGTTTTTTCCTAATCTTAAAGCCAAAATATGGTCACACTAAGGTTAAGCCTGTTAATCATTTGGATTAGTATTTACACAAGCCACAGACTTGAACAAAAGTGCTAATAGTAGATGCCTTTAAATACTGATTAGAATTATGTCAGTGTACTTTACCAGAATAGAATAAGAATATGAATGTGAAATGAGTAAGCATAACATGTGAAAGTAAAAAAAAAGAATGCATAGAATTAAAAAAAAATAAAATTAAAAATTGTGATGTGCTGACATTAAAGATCAGCTGAATTAAACCTGTACGAAAATTACACGGCTAGTGGTATGTCCTCAAATCTGTTTGTAATTGTGTAGAGATGGAATAAATGACTGTTATTGTAACTTTTCTTTCATAGGAAATCTGATTTGGAAAGATGTATCGCCCCAAACCAACACTGAAAGACAGACAGCACCTGTACAAGCTCATCATCAGCCAGTTATTGTACGATGGCTATACCAACATTGCCAACAGCCTCATTAATGAAGTGAAACCCCAGAATGTGGTGTCTCCGTCAGAGCAGCTCATGCAGCTTGCTAAGATTGGTGAGTGTCCTAGAATAAAACGAGTTTATAGGAATATTCTTTTGGAAAGTAGATGTAGTCAGTCATCCCCAGAAAAATGAAGGGCTTTAAAAAAAACTTATTAGCCATGTTATGTCTTGAATTATTTATAAAAACATCATACATGTTCAGAGTATTTGAAATAACCTGATGTAGTTTGATGAAATTGATGCTTTAGGAATAAACTGTACCTGATACCTACATTCACAATAATTATATGCCTATATTTGTATCAGTTTAAGTCTTATTTTAATGGTCATATATGTGTTTGCAGGGATGGAGAATGATGACAGCGCAGTGCAGTACGCCATCGGCCGCTCGGACACTGTAGCCCCAGGAGTGGGGATAGATTTGGAGTTTGATGCAGACGTACAGACCATGTCTCCAGAAGCCTCGGAGTATGAGACCTGCTACGTGACGTCCCATAAGGGCCCATGTCGTGTGGCTACGTACAGTCGAGACGGACAGCTCATAGCTACTGGCTCTGCTGATGCCTCCATTAAAATCCTGGACACAGAACGTATGCTGGCCAAAAGTGCCATGCCACTGGAGGTGAGTGATATGTTACTGGGACTTCAGTATTACCTGTATGTTATTGAACATCAGGTATGTCAGATCTCCTCATAAAAGGGCTGGTGTAGCTTCAGGTTTTCATTCCAAACAAGCAGGAGCACACCTAATCAGCAGTTTAAAGACAGAGAACAAGTGGGACCAGAATGATAACCTGCAGAGCCTTTGCTGGCACCACCTGCATAACATGGACAAAAATGTGTGGACACCTGACCCCCACATCTAATAGATGTCCCATTCCAAAAACCTGCACACCCTATTCAGTCTTCCACTCCTCTCTAACCCTTTTCAAGCTGTAACAGTCTCCACTATTCTGGCAGGGTTTTCCACTTTTTCTCCAGATTTTGGAGTGTGTTTGAATTGGTGCCCATTCAGTCAAAACAATTAGTGATTTGTGTACAATAAAACTTTAATGTCTCCTTGCAGCAAGTAGTCATTCAATACAAAACACACACCACAAGGAAAACAGAACAAGGAAAACGTACAGTCATGCTGGAACAAAGAAGGCCCTCACCAAATTGTCACAAAGTTAGAAGCGTGTAATTTTGTAAAAAGTCTTTCTGAGTTGTGGTATTAACACACTGGAACTAAGGGGCTGAGCTCAAACCCTGATAAAAATAATTAGCCCATTTTGCCTCCTACACCAAATGTTATGGTTGGAGCTATTCTTTAGGTAGAGTTCGCCTTGCCTTCTCCAAACCCTGAGTTCTCTATCGGAATGCCAGAAACTGAGCAGTGATTCGCCTTTCCAGTTATGTTATTGATCTTGCTGTAGGGTCCGGAGATTTCATGCTTTACACCACTCCAGCCCACACTTGGTATTACCCGTATTGAACTTAGGCTCATATGTAGCTTCTCAGCCATGGAAACCCATTTAATAAAGTCCCTTACACACGGTTCTTGTGCTGATGTTTCAGCCAGAGTAGATTTGGAACTATGCTGTGTTGTGCAACAGAGGATACAAACTACACATTAGTCATCACCTACTAACAGGACTGAAATTTCACATAGTTGTGGCGTATGCAGGATCCTATGACTGTGTCATGTTTAAAGTCACTGAGCTCCTTAGGACAATCCATCCTATTGCCAATGTTTTGTGGAGACCACATGACTGTGCTTTTATCAGTATTTAGGAGGGCCACTTTTGGCCACTTAGTGCACTTTACTATCCAGACTCACTTGTGGTTATTATAATTTAAGCAAATGTGTATTCAAATATCTCAATATTGTAAACAAGATAGAAGGTAGCAGTGTCTAGTAAAAAAAAAGTGTAGTTAAATTATATGTATATACTGGCAGGCCTGTTTCTGGTGATTAATGTAATATGCAGCATAATGTTATAAGTGTGGCATAATGTACTAACGAAAGAACAACCCCACTGCAAGCCAGAATATTAAAGAGTTAAGGTGTCCCAGTGTAAGAAGTGTTAAAACATGTTTGTGGTTTTTACTCTTTCAGGTGATGATGAATGAGACAGCGCAGCAGAACATGGAGAACCACCCTGTGATTAGAACCCTATATGACCATGTGGACGAAGTCACCTGTCTGGCCTTTCATCCAACCGAACAGATACTGGCCTCTGGCTCACGTGACTACACCCTGAAACTGTTTGATTATTCTAAACCCTCTGCTAAAAGAGCCTTCAAACACATTCAGGTAGAGCACTGTATGATACACTATGCGTTTGATAGAAAACACCCTTAGTAAATAGTACTATATTTTTCGTAAGTTATAATATTAAAGCAGTAGTTCATTGGAACAATTACAGTTCCCTACTTACCTCAAACGTAGTCAGCCAAGCTGTACCCTGCTTTCAAGATGAGTACCTACATTTAAAAAAAACGGGAGTGTTTTAACTGCTTTTGGAATGTACTTTTCTCCTGTAGGAAGCAGAAATGTTGCGTTCCATTTCCTTTCACCCGTCGGGAGATTACCTGCTGGTAGGCACTCAGCACCCCACCCTGCGGCTCTACGATGTGAACACATTCCAGTGTTTTGTGTCGTGGAACCCTCTTGACCAGCACACGGACACCATCTCTGGCGTCAGCTACAACCCCACTGCCAACAGTTATGTCACCTGCAGCAAAGACGGCAGCATCAAGCTGTGGGACGGCGTCTCCAACCGCTGCGTCACCACCTTCGAGAAGGCCCACGACGGAGCTGAGGTGTGCTCTGCAGTCTTCTCCAAAAACTCCAAATACATCCTGTCCAGCGGGAAAGACTCGGTTGCCAAACTGTGGGAAATCTCAACTGGGCGGACTCTTGTCAAATACACAGGTGAGAATTTGACTTGTAGCAGTGCTTTTTACCAGGTAATTGTGACCCACAGCTGGAATCATAGTGGAGAATGTGATATTTTATTTGGTTCTTGTAGCATTAAATAAAAGGTTGAACTTTCAATAGTTATGAGAGGAAAAGAAGATATAACATACATTTATTCATTATTCATACATTTTTGGCCTGACATTATTTATCAATTATATAAGTAATCATTAGGCAATAGGATGTTTTGGTAATGGGTACATTTGTCAGTAGTACATGTTCAGTCCTGTGTCTCCTTGCCTCAATGGGACAAAGCCCTTTTTGCACCACCTACAGAGGGGGAAAGAATTATTTGATCCCCTACTGAATTTGTAAGTTTGCTGACTTATTTATGAGGTAGTTTCATCTTTAGGGAGCGAGACTGAATATCAACCAAAAACATGTAACATAAAAGTTACATATATGTTACATATAACATATAAAAAGTTACATATAAACTCTCTAATTCCTTAAGGTTTCTTGGCTTGTCCTTTGCAAATCAAAGCTTCCGCCCCTCCAGATTTTCTATAGGATTGAGGTCTGGACACTGGCTAGGCCTCTCCATGACCTTAATGTGCTGCTTCTTTAGCTGCTCCTTTGTTACCCTGGCAGTATGTTTTGGATCATTGTCATGCTGGAAGACCCACAACCCATCTTCAGTGTTCTGGCTGAGGGAAACAGGTTCTCGTCCAAGATTTTACAGTACATGGCCCCGTCAGTTGGTCCCTCAGTGCGGTGAAGTCATCCTGTACCCTTAGAAAAACATCCCCAAGCATAATTTATCTCCATGCTTGACTGTGTGGATGGTGTTCTTCGGGTTATACTCAGCATTTCTCTTCCTCCTCTTCCTTGATGCCAAAAAGCTCGATTTTGGACTCCTCTTACCTCATCTTTTGGTTTCTCCCAAGACTTTTCTGAATGTTCTCTGGCAAACTTAAGATTGGCTGTACATGTGCATCTTGAGCAGGGGGACCTTGCAGACACTGCAAGATTTCAATCCATTATGATGTAATGTGTTACCAGTGGTGTTCTTAGTGACTGTGGTCCCAACTGCCTTCAGATCATTAACAGGCTCCTCCCTTGTAGTTCTGGGCTGATCTCTCACCTTTCTCATGCTCATCCCATGAGGCAAGGTACTGCATGGAGCTCCAGACTGAGTGCAAACGGTCATTTTATATTTCTTCCATTTCTGAACATTCGCACCAACAGTTGTCACCATCTCACCAAACTTCTAGCTGATGGTCTTGTAACCCATTCAAGTGCAAGTCTACAATCTTGTCCCTGACATCCTTTGACAGCTCTTTGGTTTTGTTTGTTTCAATAAAACTCTTTTGCAGACAAAAGTAATAAATCATAATGTCGTATCACAGATTTTTAAATTAGACACTAGAATTGTGGATTTATGTGATGTCCTGCTGGCATGAGACCAGGTTGGGTTGTCTAGTCATCATGGGGGTTGTTTGTTTGTTTTTTCTTTCAGGTGCGGGTCTGAGTGGGCGTCAGACTCACCGTACGCAGGGTGTGTTTAACCACACTGAGGATTACGTGTTGTTGCCAGACGAGCGCACGGTCAGCCTGTGCTGCTGGGACTCGCGCACGGCCGAGAGGAAAAACCTACTGAGCCTCGGACACAACAACATTGTTCGCTGCATCGTCCACTCCCCGACTAACCCGGGCTTCATGACCTGTAGTGATGACTTCAGAGCACGCTTCTGGTACCGCCGGACCACCACCGACTGAGGGGGCTGTAAGGGTGTGTGTATGTGAGAAGCTGTGTTTGCCTGCAGGGGTGTGTGGATAGGTTGTTTGTATATGCTTTAGAGAGTGCGTGTGTCCACTTTTAAGAGTGTGTGAGTGTGTGAGTTAGTTCAGGTGTCTAAAAACCCACCACACATCATTGGACTGATGCTTTCAGAAAACCTGTTGCTTCTGCTGGTTATTGTGACTGGCTTTCACCACTGGAGGGCTTCATTTCCCCGTTACGATGTAGCGTAGTTCCATCACACTGTTTTTTCAGCTGAAATTTGGCTAGAGTGGATAAACTTCAACTTAAATAGCATAGCATGTTCATCATGGCTGGAAAGACAAACCTTTACTTTTTCTATATGTTCTGCTTTTTGGAGGAGAAAAGGGGGAGATGGGGTTCATCTGTGATTATTTCCTGGATCTGTGAATATTTGCATTACAGTTCCTTTTTTTTAATAAAAAAAATGAAAAACAATGGATTGTTTCAGTCTGCGTCACTTGAGTGGTGAAAACTGAACTGAAATTTTCTTTTGTACAGAATTGAATGTAGATGTAGATAATTTGTGTGTGTGTATGTATATATATATATATATATATAATGTGCAATGATACAGCAGTTGATGTTGGAACCTTTTTAATGGGGAAATGCATTTCGCTGCATATTCTTAGCTTATTGTTAAGAATTGATTTTGTTCGCTTGGTTTTTAGTCTTTTGAAGCTTTCAGGTTATTCATTATTAGAGCGATCACAGCAGGATGTGTGGTTTTGAGGCTTTGTGTTAGTCTCAAAATACGTCTGTGATCTTTTACCAGGAACCGTATGGTCAGGCGGGTTCACAACAGTGGACAACAAACTATGTTGTTGTGGTCTAGATGCCATGTGATTAGCTTCTTCGCAGCAGCTCTAACATCAGATATGTACCTTTTACCACAGTTTCTTTGGTTGCCTGTGCCAGTTCTGTTTGCAGCTGATGGTAAATGACACTAGAGCAAAAACATTTTTAATGATATAATTCAGTTTTATAAAGACTATACTGGATTTATAATATAGGCATTGACCTCACCCTTGTCAACCTTATATTTGTCAAAGACACAAGCTCATGCATTTAAGAATAATACTATAGATCAATGTTTAAGATTATAAATTAAAAAAAACGTTCCGTCTGGGGTACAACCTTTGCACTGGTTGCTACAATATGTATAAAAATGTAAGCTTGTAAAATTTGGCTGTTCTTGGTGTGGAGGTGGTCATTGTGTGCCAGTCTTCTACACAAAGAAACTACAGAAACTGTCATGAAATGATAAACGTCACACAGGAAATCATGATAAACCCCTGCGGTAAATGGTAAGTTTGTGAATGCAAAAGTGAAAAGTCGTCCTCTGTAAGGACAGTTACAACAGGTGGTGGTGATTATTTCAGACAGTCTGCATGACAATGTATGTCAGTCCTGCCTTTATTTCAACAGTTTTTTTGCACTTTCTGCTGTGTAAAACAAGAAGAGCTGTTTTACATATTGATTAAACAAGTTCAATCAAATGAGCTCCTGCTTGAGTGGATTGGAACCCTGCAGCCACACTGGTCGTTTCTCTGCTTTAGGCTCGAAATCCCCACTGATTTCTGTTTTAGTGAAATCTGTTCTCAGTGCCTTTAACAAAGCTGCATAGGCATCATAAGCACTGATGTGGCAAACCAGTTTCAGGGTCCTCATCTAAATGAAACTGGTTTCTGAACAACTTTTTCTCATCTAGATGAGGACCCTGAAACTGGCTTGCCACATGAATGCCAGGTATTGTTTGAAACACGGTATAGATTTTGATGCACTGTTCAATTAATACGCAAGTGTATTATGTTAAATGCAAAGCACACTCAAACTTGGCTGAACTCAATTGAGTTTATTTTGATTTAATGCAAGTTATTTCAGCTTAACTCACTTAAACTCAGTTTAGATCAACTTGACTCATTTTTATATAACTCAGTTCAGCTCAACTTACTTTCACTCAACTAAGTTAAACTTGTATCAACCTAACTCAGCTCAACTCGAATCATTTAAACTCAGTTCAGATCCTCTTGACTTTCAGTTTTAATCCGCTAAACGTCTTTATTTCAGCCCAAATTGACTAATCTCAAACTCCTCTGACATATGTAGACTTAGACTAGGTCTATAACAGCTTCCGCTCTTCCTGGAAGGCTCTCCACAAGATGTTGGAGTTTCTATGGGAATTTGTGCCCAATCATTCTGTAGTGCATTAATAAGGTCAGAAACTGATGTTGGATGAGAAGACCTGGCTCACAATCTCCATTCCAGTTCATCCCAAAGGTGTTGGATGGGGTTGAGGTCAGGGCTCTGTGTGGGTGTCACTCAAGTTCTTATACACTAAACTCATCCAGCCATGTCTTTATGGAGCTTGCTTTGTGCACTGGGACACAGTCATGCTGGAATAGAAAAGGTTCTTCCCCAAACTGGGTCTGCGAAGATGAAAGCATGGCGTTGTCCAAAATGTCTTTGTGTGCTGGAGCATTAAGATTGTCCTGCACGAAGTAAGTGGACCAAGCACAAACCCTGGAAAACAGTGTCCCAATACTTTTGTCCATATAATGTCCATCAGTCTGTGAATCTTACAGGTAACCACACCTCCTCATGAGTCACTTCATTCCTCATTTAAAAAGATCTAAATGCTGTGTAATGTGTATTGTCAGTGGCGAGTGATCACTATTATTCCCAGTTAATTCACGACAAAGTAAATAACGGGGAAAAATTGACAGGCAGAATGAAGCAAAAAAAGAACGGTATTCTGATTGAAATGACTTCTGTTGTAATTTCAGCAGTTGGATTGTCAGTTGTAATTTTATCGTCCAGGAATCGCAGTAAACAATAAACAGTCTGCTCTGCTCTCTGAAGGCATATTAATAAAACGATGAGCCATAACATGGATTGTCAGTGGAAGGTAATCATTGTTAACAGTTCACTTCATTAATTCATGAATAATGTTAAGATTAAATGTTTAATGTCTTAACACAGAAAAAAGTGACATTCCTTCTGCTAGCAGTTAAACAGACATGAAGCATCCCTGATAGTTGAGACTACACTTGTTGTTAAATCACTTGTTTTAAAATAAATGATAAACGATGTATTTGTTTAATTCAGTAAATAATGTAAATAATACTAAATGTTTGTGTGCAGCGTGAGACTTCAGCATAAAGCCGTAGTGCTAAAGTTGGTGTTGCTTTAACGCATGAGTGAAATTCCTTCTGGTGTCACTTGAGCAGATGTGAAGCATCGCTGATAGATTGATAGGGGGTGTTTTCTGGGTTTTGTCAGAAATTGCCAGGTCAAGACTGTGTCAGGATCTGCTCTGATGTCCTCTGAAACATCCCACAAACCATAAAACCCCCATCCCCCCATCCTTCCCACTTTTCTTTGTGTCGCCCAGACAACAAAGCCGGTGCGCCGGAGAATCCGGGCCTTTAAAATAAGCCATCAACAATAAATCAGCTCCGGCAAAGAAGGGGCGAGGACAAACGTGGAAGAGGAAAACAATGGCCGTGTTTGAAGCTATACTCTATTCACTATATTTCTAGTGCACTGTTTTGTGTTGCTGTCTGAAACCACAGAGGCTGTACAGACCAGAGGGAAGCGCTCAGGGCCTCGGGGACTTCTGGGAACTAAAATAAAATCTTATTTTAAGTTCATATTAATTTAACAGAATTACGTTGGTACTGAAACTACTTTAGTATTACTCAAAAAGACTCATAGACTCATTCCTGACTGTGAATAAGAGTGGTAGATTGACCACTTGATGTGTCAGATGGCAAATGACAAAATTCTTTTTTGAAGAAATTAGTATAGAAATGCTAGATACAAACTGAAGCATGTTCAAGTTCAACGTGGAATGTACTGTAGTTTATGTCAGTGTTTATTTAACCAAAAATGGCCAGAAATATTCATACATCATGCTGTTAGCTTAATGCTAACTTAATATAAGAACTGTGTAGGATATTAGCATTGTCAAATTGTCATAGCATTAATGTATCTTCATTCTTGTGGCCATAACTGAAATGTAAAAGTAAACAAACTGAACTGTAACAAAAATGTGCCTTTTATTTTCCTTTGACTGGCCATCTCCTAGCGCTAACTAGCCTGTGATAAGATAAGCTAGGGCACACAAGATGGATTCATGTCAAACTTCTTCCCTTCAGAGTCACTGAATGTGTTTAAGCCAGGTTTGTGAATTTGTATGTTAACAGTGAGGAGAAAGTAAACAGAAGTACTACATTTACGGCATTTGGCTGTCAACATCAGCGCTAACACGTAACATCGTAACATCAGCGCTCAGGTAGTCCACAACTGTTTCTTAAACCTGTAAACAGCCTAAATCCACTATTCAACTGAGATACTGCACATTTGGTGCACCTCTACAACATTTGTCAAATAATAATTAGCCAACATCTGTCAAACAATACTAGAATGACACAAGCCATAGAGAAGTCAAAAGAAGAGAAGTCAAGAAAATAAAATCAGTTCTGGTCAAAATGTCCAGAAATGATGCAGACTTAAACATAAACAGCCTTCATTCTGTGTTTTGATCTGGCTTTCGCTCAAAAACAAGGTAATTTGTTGATCCATTATAATTTAACCTCATAAAAGTTTGTTACAAAATAAAAATTCCAACTCATTAAGGATCATTATGTATCTGATAATGTCCCTCTATTTAAAGGGAGGGATTGTTACAATTAGCTCTCAGTTTAGCTTGCTTCCCATGAGTTGGTCCAACTTGAATCGGTTTGAAAGTAGTCTCTGTACTTTTTAAAATCCCAGCACAATTGTGAAAATGGTCATTAATTCTTACAGGCAACAGTAAACATACAAAAAGTTCTTGAAGGAGCAGCATAAATCTCTACTATTACTAGAGGTCTTGAATAAAAAAATTGTTTACCAAAAAGTATCTGAAATAATGACCTCTTTCCTGCTAATGTAAGTGGAGTGGAGTGAAGTAATGGGATTCATAAAGATCCTGAGTCAAGAAATGAGGTAGGGGTAATCTAAAATGAACATACATAAAATAAAATGTCAAAGATGCAGGAGAAAGGAGAAGAGAAGTACACGATGCAGTTGAACCAAAGCTTTACCAAATCAAGAATGAAACAGCAACAGAAAGAGCAAAGAGAGAAACAATAAAAGAGGAGAATGATGGGCATGTTACACATTACAGCACAATCTTTTTATACAATATATGTACTGTATGTCCAAAGAGAGGCTGTTAGGCATGTTTAGGGTGGTCAGTAAGAATCATTTATGGTCAGGTGTGTTCATTTTTTATTTATAAGAGGGTGCGTCCTAATAAGACTAGAAGTACACTATGTTGACATGTTAATGAAGCCAAGTCAGGCTTTATTGTCATTTCAAACATACACAGCACACAGTGAAATGAAACAAGGTTCCTCCAGGACTATGATGGAACACAAAAACAGAAACAGAACAAAACTTCACAAGACCACACATCCAGATAACATTCATTTAAAGTACTATTGAAGCTGGGTCAAAATTTGGGATCATTAGTCCAGCACTTGGAGCTTAAGTCTCCAGATGTCCACTCTCCTGCTTAGAAGCGTACGTTCAGGGGAAGGTAAGAGAAAAGGACGACACAGAAGTCAAACAACCAGAAAGACAACCATTGTGCAGTTGTTTACTCTGTGACCATCTTAAGGATGCCAGTCCACTCGGCTATGAATCCATAGGTCTCTTACTCATGGATGCATCTTCTGTCAGGCTCTAAGCAATTAACTTTAACAACCGATGGGTAATTTTCATTGTTATTAAGTCTGTTTAACTCCTTTCAATGACCATATGGATCGTGAAAAGTGTTTATCCAGTCTTCTGTTTGGGTCTTTGGGCTTTTTTTAATGGCTTGTTCATGATTCCTTTGATTGTATCGATTCATGTTGCCAGGCTCAGGTCACAGAGGGTGCACTGGAAATAAATGGGGGTGCACTTGTCTTGTTGTATGTGTGTGTGTGTGTATGTGTGTGTGTGTGTGTGTGTGTGTACATATATGTAGGTATATACCACCAAATACGACAGGTCTTCTTTATTCCGGCCATGATTGGTGCTCACAAATAATGCATGATACAGAAATGCCATTTTTTAAATCGCATTTAAAAACATTTAATTAAAAAAGAAATGAAAAACGTTGGTATCTTTTTAATAAAAATGCAGTCCTCCCTGAGAAAATGAGAACTGTATTCACATACAGAAGACAAGTCATAGTAAGTACTAAACTACTGAACTACATTCAAAAGTTTTGGCATGCAGTACGATTCGCTACATTTGTATGTTACTCGCTTTTTTACTGCACTCAAAATTCTTTGCTAACAAGTAAATTTACAATATGTTCCCCATTTGAGTTCCTTCACGAGCCAGAAATGTCATTTTTTAATTCAATACTACTGATCTACGAAAAGCCAGCACTGTTATCTATTAGGTGAGCTATTAAGTTTAGCCCGTGGCATAAAACAGCTAATCAGTGCGTTTAAAGTTAAAGGACAGTCTAGAATTTGACTCTGCATCACCACACAACCAGTTAACCGGATGTCAGACCTGCACTGTTACAGATTCTTTCCATGTGATAAAGGAAACTTGCTTTACAGTATGTGGCGTTTTCATTTATAGTTGTTCACAATGCTTAACAAGAAGTGGTAACAATCCTGTCGGATGCAAAAACTCTTGATTAGTGATGTAGAGTTTAGGCATTTTGCTTCATTTGCAGCAGGCTGTTCAAACACACATCTGTCTTTCCTGGCAGAAAAAAAAGCTCCAGCTCTTTATTGTATATTGGCCTGAATAACAGTATTCTTACTGCACCAACTGGTGCAGGACCACTGCCACACTCTCATCATAGGATATTTAGGGCTGCACTGTACAGCCAGTATGTATCATTTTTATGTATTTTGGGTGTGAATTCCATTCGATTTCATTTCTTCAGGAAACAATTGAGTCTCTTGAGATTTTCAATGTTTAGAATTATAAAATTAGGACTATTCTGAATTGTTTTTATATGCTAAATATGACTGGAGGAACTGTTGAAAAGCAAAACATGAGCAATTAACAAAAATCACTGGATTTTCATTCTTTCTTTTACAAGAACTGACCACTTGCCAGTTTTCTGAAAGAAAGAAGAAGACAGTGGTGTTAGTACACACCAGGGACTCCACAACTTCATTTTTCAGCAGAAAAGGAGCAACGACTGACGTAGCTAGACGGGGCAGGGAGAGCCGTGGGCGGACCAAAGTGATTGGCTGAGAGGAGGAGACAGACAGAAACACTAACTGAGACTTTTCTCTGCCCATTGTTGTAAAGCTGAAGTGTGAGTCTCAGGCAATGACTGGTTGAGTGTGTGAAACACACACACACACACACACACACACACACACACACACAGTGAGAGGGAGAGAGAGAGATACACAGAAAAGGAAATTCTAAATAAAAGTGAGTGAAAACTGGAAAGAGAAGTGTAGCAATAGAAAGGAAGAGATCTATACTCAACTTGGAGACTTCCTCTCTTGGACACTGAGCGTACCTGAGCTCTAAATGGACCTTTAACTGGATTGTATTTAACTCTGTTAGTCAAAGACGGAGATGGAGGTAAGCAATGCTTCCTTTTTTTTAAATCATAAAACAATTCCTTTCCTTTCAGGCATATCAGGTTATTCATTAGGTAATGATGTATTGTGATGTGAATATAATGCATGTGTCTATGCATCTATGTATCTATCTATCTGTCTGTCTGTCTGTCTGTCTGTCTGTCTGTCTGTCTGTCTGTCTGTCTATTTATCTATCTATCTATATATTTATTTATTCTCAGCCTATTGAATTTCATGTCCTTTTTTCAAGTCAAGCCAAAAGGTTTATTGCAGTAGTTAAGAAACTTAATAGTTTTGCTTCTGTTTTGACTTGCACTGCTTGTCTTTATGAGGGTCCTTTTCCCCCTGCAGACCTCCAGCTGCTGGGATATCACTCTAAAAGTTGGTGTCAGCTCCCTCTCCTATTTTTTTTCATGCACCCCATGACCTTCTTTCAACCCCCCCACCCCCTAAAGCCCTGATTAGAGTTGCAGTGTGTGCTGTGTAATGTGATACTGAGAGAGAGATAGAGAGAGAGAGAGAGAGAGAGATAGAGAGAGAGAGAGAGAGAGAGAGAGAGAGAGAGAGAGAGAGAGAGAGAGAGA
>JBBPDE010118564.1:0-12500 GCA_037974605.1 Nannopetersius ansorgii
GTGTGTATCACACACAGCAGTGACACAGACATGGTAGCGGAGTGTTAGTATGTGTGTATCACACACAGCAGTGACACAGACATGGTAGCGGAGTGTTAGTATGTGTGTATCACACACAGCAGTGACACGGACATGGCAGTGGCGTGGTATTGTGTGTGTGTGTATCACACACAGCAGTGACACTGACATGGTAGTGGTGTGTTAGTGTCTGCTTGAGTTTTTGTCCACACTGTTAGACTCATCCAGTCTGCTGGTCCACCTTGCAAATGAAATGTTATTGATGTTTGGATTCATAAATGGTCTAAACAGGTCTCTTTCTTGATGTTCTATTAATAAGTTTAATTGCTAATCGCAACCACTCACACACACAGACTATTAAAAAAGCTGCTCTCATCTTTAGGGACTCAGTGCAGTCAACTGTGTAATAGACTTTTGGAGAGGAGAGTGTGTGGTGTGTGTGCGTGTGCGTGCGTGTGCGTGCGTGTGTGTGCGTGTGTGTGCGTGCGTGTGCGTGCGTGTGCGTGCGTGTGTGCGTGTGTGTGCGTGTGTGTGCATGTGTGTGTCTGTTAAGAGAGTGTGCTTGATATATATATATATATAGTATAAATGCAAACAAACAAGAAAGTATTAAATATTACCAAGATATGTTTTTTTTGTGCTGGTTAGGAGAACACAGGTTCAGTTCCTGATTTCTCCTCTATACCTCTATAGGCTTTACATGAATTTGTGAAATTCCATCAGCAGCTCCTGATTTTATATAATTAAGTAATGATTAAGCTGAACTTAAAGTGTTTGATGAGAACTACAGTGTAATACTGAGTTTCCACTAGGAGAAATCTGGGAATTGTTAAGCAAGTACATAGCCATACATAACTTCACTATTTACTGTATTAATATTACACCTTCTGAACATTCTAAACTTCTTAAACATAACATAACATTCTAAAACATAAAAATATATGTATGTGTGCAATCTGCAAGTCTCTTCAAGTTTACTGATAATAACAGTGATGCATTTTTCATCTTTCTTTCAGCTCTGCTGTATAAACCCATTGATCGTGTCACTCGCAGTACCCTGGTACTACATGTGAGTACAGAGTAGTCTCTCTCTCTCCGTTCTCTTCTCTCTCTTTTTCTCTCTCTCTCAAATTAGCTGGTGGGCAGAGGCAGGAAGCTGCTCTATCACAAAGGTCACCTTTTACTTAAAACTAATAGAATAACAAACACACAAACACACACACACACACACACACACACACACAAATAGTAGTCATCTCTTATCAGAAAATCTTGTTTGTGAAAAGTGCTCACAAACAATATGCATCAGGCAGCATATTGATAAGCATTTCATGTTGCAACCGTATATAGAAGCTTTTAAAGTGAATATATTAGAGGTCTCGCCATCACCATTATGAACATTTCTGAATTGATAAGGCTGTTTTATATGTAGCCTTATAAAATTTCACATAAATCCACTCAGAATTGCATTGTATATAACATGAATATGTAAGAAATAGATGAAATGACCTTTTTTTCCCTAATTAAATGTGGTATTTCTGTGTTATGCAAACATAGACTTTTGTCAGAACTATTAATTTGTTTTTACCAGCATACCAGCAATGATCTTAACGGACGCCCACGCTGTAGTGTGAGTCAAAGAACAGAATAAGTAAATCCTCCCCTTAACGTTAGTGAAGGGCCTCAGGCCATGCGTCATCAGACACTGCTGAACTAGAGAATATAAAAAGCTCACCGCCTACAGTTGCAGTCTTGCATATGTATACCTATGTATCAATCCATCCATCCATCCACCCCTTTATCTCTCTATCTCTATCTCTCTATATGATCTAGACCGGATCTGCCGTAATGAGTCGGAAGTTGCCGTTCTATTTATTGAGATACATGCTGATTATGTTGAAAAACTGTTTTCTTTTTTGAAATTTTTTTCTTTTTTGGTCTTATATGAATGAAAAGATCTTCAAAATTAATCTCTCAAAGTTTCATCATAAAATAATTGCGAAAATGTGCTTAAATGGCTCTTTATTCTGAGTTGTATCTCTCAAATCTTCTCCTCTGAAACGTCACGATCTCAGCTGTCCAAGTATGGTGTTAAAACGTCAATCCCTGATCTTTTTAAACCTATCAAAATGCTTAAATCATGTACACAAAACCTTTTCAGTTGCCAATAGGAAGCCCTGTTCACAGCCTTGTGCCCGCCCACCCCTCGACAGATTAGCAGTGTTCTGTGTAGCCTAATGCTAGCGGTTTTTCAGAATATATCTCCTCACAAAGATCGGGTTTAACATTTGTATTTTGGGTCAACATCATCGAAGTAGTTTAGAGTGGAGTGTGTGGTGTTGTGTGATTGTTGCTTGGTATAATGTCATTGTCAAAATAGTGTAAACTAGCTAAAGCTTAAACTCAGTGGACGACTCCAGTTTGCGCTCTGACGATCAAATTGGTTCCAGCTGGCTCTAGTGATGTGTCTTCAGTCTGATTTAAGGTATTTTTCTAAGTATTTAAATGCCTGTTGAATACTGGGTGCATCTCTTCGAATGCTATGGATTGTTAAATATGTCAACAAAAAACTGACAAAAACTTTCAATCCGATTTTTTCAGTTTTTCAGTTGGAAAATGGTGCTGGGAGACCATAATTCAAACGATTGTAACTTCACAACCGTTTAAGATACAGCTTTGACTAAGATAGCATTTGAAAGCTTAATTTCTTTTAATGTTTCCCAAAACCTCAATTTTGAATTTTGGGTGACTGTGACTCATTTTGCCAGATCAGGTCAATTACTGACAATACAATAACTGACTTGATTGCACACTGTGTATGTAAATGCAGGACCTGTTGAAACACACTCCTAAAGAACACCCAGACTTCGCTCTGCTGCAGGATGCCCTTCGAATCTCCCAGAACTTTCTCTCCAGCATCAATGAGGAGATCGACCCGCGCAGAACCGCCGTTACCACCCCCAAGGGAGAGGTGTGTGGGTTTTTTTGGATTTGTTTTATTTTTAGTTATTTTTTGTTTGATTCATTTGCAACACTAAACAAAATGTTCTAAAAAGAATAAAATAAAGAATGAATAACATGTAATTACATAAGGAGTCATAAACTATTTGATCTGTTTTGATGGTTATGCTGCCAACATGCGTTTGGCTTGATAAAAGCTACATTTACACAATTTGAAAGTTCTGTTAGCAATAAACCCTAGAATGTTTAGCTCCAGCTTGAAAACAAATAACACAAAGCTAAATTGGCTCTCCTGACATGACTTGGCTGATCAGTTACATGTTGATGAGATTAGATTCTTCCAAACTATTTCTTGCATTTTATTTACCAAACTGTTCACAAACTGTACTCCTACTGTTGTGATGTGAGCACTCATTAAACTCATGGTTTTAAGAAACAAGGATTTGTCCTGTTAACAAATAGTTTTGACAGGTTTTATGTTAACACAAAAGGACAATAGGATGTTTCAGTATTGCTAAAGGGTTGACCAACAGTGTATGTGAACAGGATAAATCTTTCATATTTCTTATTTCCTCTTCTCTATTGTTACTCTAAACATGGATACCCAGCTGTCTCAAACTGTTTCAGAATACTCTTCCTTTGTGCTTTTCTCTCACATTTCTAATCTTCTTTTTCGCTGCTTTACCCTCCCTCTCAATTTGATGGAACTCATTAGCTGTGTGTGTGTGTGTGTGTGTGTGTGTGTGTGTGTGTGTGTGTGTGAGAGAGAGAGAGAGAGAGAGAGAGAGAGAGAGAGTTCTTATTTGTCTTGTCTCTGCTGAGTCTACACTCCCTCTTCACTTTCGGTCCAGACCTCTAGTGCTGATTCACCCCATTGCTCGTTCTCCTCTGCTCCACAAAGAGAGCGCTTATTCATTCGTTCCCCACAGCTTGAAGAAAGTCTCTATTCACAAGTCTTTGACGTTCTGCTTTCAGTGGGGATCTTCTAAGCCTCGTCTTTTTCAAAAAATCAAAGAAGGAAACAATTTTAGTCCTTTCATTGTAACTCGCCCGATGTAAGAGCACTTTTAGGCGTTAGGTGGGACACAGCAATAGACCATAAACTCATCCGCTTTTGTTCTGAAACAGAGATATGTTTGAATTCTTTGCATATACTTGTATTTATCTGGACTCACAGGTGTGTGTGTGTGTGTTTCAGGCTCGTCAGCTGGTGAAGGATGGTTTCTTGGTGGAAGTATCTGAAGGTTCTCGTAAACTGCGTCATGTTTTCCTCTTCACTGATTTGCTGCTCTGTGCCAAGATGAAGAAGACTGCAGTGGGGTACAACACTCACTCACACACACACACACACACGCACACACAAACAAGATGGTATATGCATTCAGATAGTGAACCCCTTCTCTCCTGTGTATAAGATTCACGACTTGTTAGCTATGCTAGCCATGTAGCTCCAGTGTAGACTTCACACACCAAACATGACATACCAACTCCTTTTCTCCCAGCCACCATTAGAAGCACATCTTTCCCATTGGATTCATATTATGTCTAATTCTCTGACTTTAGGACCAGTAAATCTTATCTTTGATCTTAATTTCAACCTGTAACTATCACAGCAGTCATCTGTGCCTTAATGTTCCAGCCCCCATTACTGCAGCTGTTCTTCATTAATGGCCGTTCTGTGCCGGGCTTTGTTCGACCCACTGACGGAGCCATTAATATTCATTGTGTTAATTAGAATGAATGAGGGCCATAGTGACTGTAATTGGCCGCTGTGAGTAAGTGGAGGTGTTTAATATGCTGATTATATGCCACTTCAGCGCCAAGCTGGGTTGTTGCAATTAGACCTGAATTTAGATGTATTGACGATATTTGGAGTGTTTACAATGAACAAGTCTGTGTTTGGTGCTGTTGCTGTCAGTGGAGTGTTTGGACACACCCTGGAGAGTGCAATAGAAAACAATAACTGCATTAATCGCTGCATAAATGCCTCATAAACTGAACGAATTAATGAAATGTTGATTAAGCTTATGGTGGCTGGTATCGCATCCTACCTAAACAGAGAGAACGAAGCTCATTGTGCTGGTTTGGGTTCCCAGCCATGAATTGCTGTGGCACCACCAGGGGTCAAACTTGCAATCTGCCGCTGCTAAGACAAGAACTATTCTGATTGGCTGCCTTGTATTGCGCCTCCTTTAGAAAGCAGTCAAGGCTGAAACACTCCTAATAACTCCATCATTAACAGCTGTGGATAAATTGTTAAAGACACATGTAAATGTGTGTTTTTGTGACATTTCAAATCAGGCTGTTTTTCAAGTCACATCTCAGCTATATATACATGTAAGCAGTGAGATGAGATGATGTGCCTCCGGATTATACAGGGTACAAAAGGACATAGAATACACAGATATAAATAAAATATAAATAAAAACTTGCTACTTGGTTTGGTATGTGGACTGTAAAGTCAAGGAAATGTATAACGTGGTTTGAAGTATTAACAATATTTACATACTACATCAGACTCAAATAAGTGAAGGTCAATAGAATTGGCTACAGTATGGGGTCTTTAAAGTTATTGGCAGCTTTAGGTGATTGGGTCTTACAACGGTTTTATTTTTGACTTTTTTTTTTTTACTGCACCTGAATTGGCAGATTCTCAAGGCTTCGTGTTTGAGCCAGACTAGAAACAGTCAAGTTTCCATATTATGTATTACACCTTAACATCTCACTCCCTCTCTCCTGCACTCTTTTTCTCCCGGCCTCTTCAGGAGGAACCAACAGTATGAATGCAAGTGGTACATCCCTCTGGCTGACCTGACATTCCAGACGCTGGACGACTCGGACTCCTGCCCTCACGTACAGACCCTTCCAGAGCATGAGATCGAGGAGATGAAGATCAAGATCTCAGTCATCAAGAGCGAGATTCAGAAAGAGAGGGTATTGAACACTTTCCTCTGTATCTATCCCCCTTTGATCTTCAGTGTGATTTATAGCCTTTTGTACAGATTACTAATAGAATGCCACAACACTCCCCATGAGTCAAGGCCCTTTTTTTATCACAAAGCTGAAAGTAAATAGCATTTACTCAAAGGACATTTAAAAACATCCTGTAATAACCAATGTTATGTTAGCAAAAGACTGAACACAGCTACAAACTATAATTTAACCACTGAAAGACTGAAGCAAGATAAGTTAAGTGCATTTAAGATATAGAAATTACACATCAGTACCTTCACATTCAGGTTTAGCTCTAACTGTAACAGTCAGACAATCCTTCACATAGTGCGAGCAAAAGACGAAAGTGGCGTACGAAAGAAAAAGTCAGATTTATGAAAACGTGCACATGCACACCTGCAAGCAAAATGCACTTTATAAATCGCACCCTACCTGGGATTGTTCGCACATGGATTTGCCGCATGTTATTTATCCCATTATGTAATATGCTTTTAATTAACGAACATAACTTATGGTTGTTCTTCTACAAATCCACATTAATCATTTGACCACAGTGGCACTGTGTTTGCCTGCAGCTAACAGTCAAATTATTGAGCTAAAATCTTTCAAAGAAACAATTGCTGTGTGAACTTTTGCAAATGCTCTGATAATGGTGGGCTGTAACTGAGCGTGACTGAACTGTATGTAACTCAATGTAGCTCAAATCCCAGTGCAACAAAAAGACTTAACATGCCTGTAATAATATCCTCAAATCACCCAGACCTGTTCCTGTGTATTGTTTCTTAATTCTCTTCCTAATATTCGAGGATTACAGTAAATCACAGGCATTAAGGGGTTCATTTTGAAGAGGTGTGGGGGGTCAGAAGGGTCAGTGTGGTCAGTTTGAGACATAATTACTGGCTCCTGGAAGGGAGTAAATTACTAGAAAGTGATGGGGATAATAACAGCCTCAGGTAGTTTAAACCAGACTTCCACTGGCCATAAAGGTCAGTTGAGGATAGCCTTGTATCAAACACCACACACACAAAGACACACACACGCTCACAAACACACGTTCGGGTCGAGCCTCGGTTTTGGTCATTTTGGTGTGTGCACTGGCTGTTTATTTTAGCTGTCACTGACTCATTGAGAAAGTGATGTGTTGTTGAACTGCAGTTTGAGCAGAGCTGCTTTTATTTTTGTTTAGAAAAAAGTCCAGCGTGAATTCCCACTGATAAAGCATGGTCACAGTATACAGTTGATTGTGTTTTTCTTCTCACACACACACAGACACACACACACACACAATCCCCTTCACAAAATGCCTGACTCCTTTGAAGTGATCTTAGAAATCTGTTTGTCTTTAGTTAATGGAACAGGGAACTTTTCTGGGTGTGGAGGGGAATACTGTGGGCAATATAAAGGGCTGGAAAAAAGGAAGAGTGAGAACAGCAGGAAAGAGAGCCAATCAGGAGGTCCCGGATATATCTGTGATTGAGATGTGATTACTAATCTGCTTTGAGTCTGGTTCCTGGCATGGGGTTGATGTGTATAGGGACTGCACAAATATGTATTAATATTAAGTATATTGATGATTTCAAAACCTTCAAATAACTCTTCTCCCTCACAGTATAACAAGCATATATATACACACATACACACGTACCTGAAAAGCAAGTATCTGCATGTGGAATCTGTCCTAAAAGGATTTTATCAGTGACTGCAGATGATTTCTTCGTAAAAGAACAGAAAACATGTTGACTCCAAACACACTTAAAATAGAAACCATTGGGCAGGTTCTCCTATTACAGATGGCAATTAGGTGGGACAACACTGCAGTACTCAGTACTCATCACTGAATGTTGTTTAAATAATGGGGGGTTATATAGTTTTAGAATAACAGAAATCATGTATAACCTTAAACATTAACATTTAAAACATTGAAAAAAAGGAGCAACAGTTCATTGTCTGTTTTAATTTGTGTGTGCTCGTGTGTGTGCTTTAACAGAAGGCACAGAAGGGTCAGAGCCGCATCGTGGACCGCTTGAGAAAGAAGATGAATGAGCAGGAGTCGTGTTTGCTACTGCACTCGCCAACCATTCCCTTCCGTATCCACAACAAACACGGCAAGGTAACGCACACCGCTGTACACAGAAAAGACTGCACTTTAGTGAAATTGTGGGACATTTTTTTAAGGATTATAAAAACCACAGCATTGCCAATAAATGTGGTATGGTGCTCCTATAGCAGGAGGGGGGCTGATAGACTATGTGTTGAATTAGCTAAAAATCAGTGAATGTAAGATGTACCTTTGTGGGAGGTGTTGGTATAAAGAAAGTGTCTTTAATAAACACAGTATAACGAGCTCCAGTACATCATGCTGTTAAGTTGCAATCTGTTTTACTTCGCTCTTCTGCACTTTCAATGACTGTACGTGAGCATCATCTACTCTGGCCAAGTGCTCTTTCCCTTAGTGTTTGTGCTGCTCTGTTTCCACTAGAGGGAGCCATTGCTTGTCTTATTTTCCTAGACTTGTCTCTTGATCTCTTATTATCTTTCTCTTTCTCTCCATCTGTGTATCTCCTTTTCTGTCTGTCTCTCTTGGTCTTTCTCTTTGTCTGCAGAGTTACTTGTTCCTGCTGTCATCAGATTATGAAAGATCAGAATGGAGAGAGAGCATTCAGAAGCTCCAGAGGAAAGGTCAGAGTACATGCACACATACATACTCACATCTTTGCATTTGTGGTACGGTTATCCCATTCAAATTGAAATAGGACTATTAGACACCCTTCAGTTCTAGACCTAGACCCATAATCTTGTAACTTAATCGATAATTGATATGAAACTTTTAGGTAAGTTTAGTTATGAGAGTGGGGAGTTGACATGGGTCATGAGTTTAAAGGACTAAACTGAGAACTGCTTGATGTACACACAGTACATGTATGTGTTGAATGCTACAGATTCTGCAGGTTGATGGTAATGTGGCATTTCTCATTGCAGATCTGCAGTCGTGTGTGCTGAGTTCACTAGAGCTTCAGGTCCTCACCAGCTCCTGCTTTAAACTGCGTACTGTCCACAATATCCCTGTCACCAGTAACAAAGACGGTAAGTCTCTGACACACACACACACACACACACACACAGACATTTTTGTCTCTGGGATGGATCTTTTGGAAGTCTGCTCAGACACTTCTTGCTGTATAGTTGCTGACAGTTGCACCTTCATGTTCTACCAAAAAATGCTTCAGAATCCAACCACAGCTCTGCTCTTACTCCTGCTTCAAATTAAAAATGAACTCCTCTACAAGACTGGGCTTCAAAAATACAGCCCCTCTCTCTCTCACTCTCTTTCTCTCGCTCCGTCTGTATCTATATCTCTCTCTCTCTCTCTCTCAATCTCTCTCAATCAATCTACCCCTCTCTCGACCACTCTATTTATCTATCTTTTAACTCTCTCTTTCTCTTTATTTCTCTCTCTCTCTGTCTCTTTCTGTCTCTCTCTCCCTTTCTCTGTCTCTCTCTCTTTTTCTCCCTCCCTCCCTCCATGGAATCTAGGTTACAATCTGGTTCCAATCCGGTGATAACCTATGCCATGTTTTGCTCTCTTTTCCTCTCTCAGTGCCCGGTAAGCGAGGTGGGGGCTGACGTTTGGACCCTCTCTATCGTTTATTTTTGTGGTGGGCCTGTTTGGATTTGGGTGACATTAAAGCCATCTGCTGATCCCAAGGAGAGATTTACTGAGCCAAGTTTAGCAGGGCAGAGAGGGTGAGGACCTGCAGGACAGTGCTGTTTTAGCCCCGGAGTGAAAAGAAGTACACAAAGAACCCACGCTCCAGGCTTGGCCTAAATAATTTGAATATTAATTCATTTATCTGTTTTCATAATTAGGATTCTGATAGTTCAGCTTTGACTATTTAACCCCCTACAGAATTTTCCAACACTCTTCCTGACCTTTTGTTTAAATTTAGGATATGTTTTTCAAATGCGATTTCCATATAGGTAACCAGGTAATGTCAGCTAAATGCTAATAGTCACAAGTCCCTTGCTCCCTTTCCTCTTTTTTTAGATAACTGATATTAAAATATTCAAAAATGTTAAGATATTTAAATGGGAAACAATTTTTTAACACACCCAAATCTAATTGTTACATTCAAACACTGATATTTAACAATTAATTCACTTGTTTAGATGCTACAGAGACAAGAGCAGAAACAGCAGCACAGCTATTTAACTAAATCTCTTTTAATTTAGTATAAAACATGTAAAATCATTCCAATTCACTTGACTACCAAGTGACTGCACCAGTGAAGTTTATTTTCATTTCCGCCATAAATTGAGCTTTATTTTCAGTCCTGCTTTGAGTAGTGCATCATTATGTTCAGACTTCTGTACCTTATAAGGTGCAACAGAAAAAAATGATGGTAATGAACGTGGAACACTACTTAAGTGATGGATGAGAAACTCTTCAGCCAGTAAAGCAGCTAAAGCGACACTGAATATGTGACTAAGCAAAGATCAATTCATGTCTAAAACTTGTGTATTGTCACTCCTGTCTAGGTACAGTCAGACTCGTGCCTCCATATCTGAATATTAACTCTTTGGTATAACGTAAAAATAATTGTATACGTGTGTAAAATCATCAGAAACTGGAATATTTTAATTGATTTACATATAAAATTACTTATAAACAAGCAACTACAGTTGTGGTTTGAAATGGATGCGTATTCAAATTGCATCTTATGCTATTCCTTATTTTACACATCATAATGCGGAAGCACTGTGTATGTGATGAGTTTAACTTGGGCAATAAGCATCTAGATGTTACCCAGTAGAAAGTTATCACAACTTTCATATTTTTTTCCCTGTTGTGTGAAACTCACACTGCACAAAAGTGCCATTGTTAAGTTCCCTGTTGCAAACGATTGTACCACAACACCACTTTTCCCATCACGTCATGGCTTCTTTTTTT
This sequence comes from Nannopetersius ansorgii, assembly GCA_037974605.1. Classification (NCBI taxonomy): domain Eukaryota; kingdom Metazoa; phylum Chordata; class Actinopteri; order Characiformes; family Alestidae; genus Nannopetersius; species Nannopetersius ansorgii. The sequence continues at coordinate 10,880 of JBBPDE010118564.1, forward strand.
AGTGGCATTGTGGGCATCATTCAAAGTTTTCTCTGTATAACCAGAGTTCCAGTCTGCCTCATCAGATCTCTGTGCTGGTGCTGTAATGCCAAATTGAATCTGATCATTCAGCATCTTCAATTGCTGAACTTCAGTTTTGTTGTACAGACTATAAAAGAATCAGTAGTGTGTTCTAGTTTACTTCAGCTCAAACCGAGAGGCTAAATGAGCCGTTCTTTTTTGTTTGTGGACAGCTGGAGGTAAACAATCTGATGACTGCATTTTTTCTAGCCGTTTATTTCATGTCCTGTGTGGACGAACATCTGCACTTAATTAAGTTATATCATTTTTATTAGACTTGAGGAGCCCTTGGATTCTTATAGACTTTGAATGGTCATGTAGCAGAGTAGACATGTCTGTTTGTGTTTGTAATGCCCCCTGGTTGTTATTGCAGGTATTGTGGCTCAGAAAATTGAGCTTTCAATTGAAGAGCAAATTTCCAAAACTCACTCAGTCCGTTTTTTGTGTGTTTTTTAGGTAACACTACTGTTGGCATATTTTTACATTACCTCTTTATGTGCAGTAGTATAACCGACCAAAACTCAGCCCTTACATAATACACAGTACATAATTAGGGGAATATCCAAAACTCACTCAGTCCACTCACACAGTCGCGAGTGGTTCTCACTTACCCAGTATGTTTACATTTTTTATGCAGTTAGTAGTCATTGACTCTATGCTGTGTCATGTAGTAAATATAAAACTTGTACCTATTTTTGTGACATTGAATATTGATGTAAATTGGTTTCTTTATACATTTTAAACAAATTTGAGCATTCTAAAACGTGCAGGAGTTGCACTTTAGAAACAAAATTTCAATAAAAAAAAATAATTTCCTGTTAGAATTGCTTTCCAATAGGTAAAATAAGTAAAATGCGATTTTCTGGGGGAAAAAATGCTTTGGGTCTGAGTGAGTTTTGGAAATTTGCTCTAAAATTAGTCTTTAGGGTTGAGAAACACTAGTCTCCTGCCAGACCTCCACTGTAACCTAGAATGTACTTTTCCTTTTGCCATTTATTTTATTGGGTTTTTTTTATTATTATTCATTTGCAACCAGAGCCAACTTTTTTTATATGTCATGTACACTGGTTTATAAGGGTCATGTGATGTCATTCATTAGTACAAGCTGAAGCACTAGGTTGCAATTTTCTGTTTCTGTATAATGTTACCATTAAAACATCAGAGGGGGTTCACAATCCAGCCAGCTCAGTGCAGAGAGCTCACATTATACCCAAAGACTATTTTTATATCTGCTCCAACTATAATATTTATCCTGACACTTTTAAACTTTTTCAAGAGTATTGCAGTGTTATGATTCTTGAGTGATATATTTGGCATTTAACTCTTTCATCAGTCTTTAAGGCCTTTTTCGGCTGCTGCGAACATGAGCATTTAAGAATATGGTCAAATAAAGACCAGCTGTTGGAAGAATGCAGCCCCCCTGACCCCCCGTCACTCCAAAACTGCTTCAGTTAGACTAACAGGACAGGGTCATAGTGGGAGTCCAGCATTATATAGGCTGTGTGCCTGCCAGAGAGAACATACTGGTGCCAGGCTAAAACACTCAAAATGATGTTTTGAG
>JBBPDE010118564.1:17500-20552 GCA_037974605.1 Nannopetersius ansorgii
TTAGGGAATGAGGGAGTTTGCTTCAAGTGATTATTGTTGGACTGTGTCATTGTTATCTAGGGTACAGCACTCTGTTAAACACGTAAATAGCCTTGTCTGACTGACATCTGGCTGTGTTCACCATTATAACAGGCTCTGGTAATTCATAATGGGCTATCGGCTATATTTTGGGGCAAACTAACAAATAACAGTACAGTTTTATAGCCTGTATGTGTGTGAACATTCATCATTATTAATACAACAACCTTTAATCTCTATATTCTAGGTCTATATAAAATCAATCTGTTCTTATTTTTTTTCTAACCTGAGTGTTTAGGAACGATATGTTGGGGTTAGAACTTAAGAACAGAATATTGGTTCTGCTTGGAACTTTTTTTAGTTTCTTAGCCTTGTTGGACACATCTACAGCTTTCCTAAATCCTACAGCTTCCTACAAGCTGCCTGAAAACAATGAAGATGCACAGGACTTTCATTTTCTGCATGTGTTTGCAAAACAATGTCTGTGAAATTATAGAAGACGGGGTTTCCAAACCTGTTCCTGCTCAATCCCTATGTATATTCATGTGACTTGGAGAGCAGCTTTGCATATTGTGTCTTCATACCATTAGCTGTAGCATATGGCACTCGTGCCCTGTAGATTAGCCTCTCTGGTAACAATCAGGTGTGTCTTTTAAAGCCCTACAGTGTAGAGTGATGTAGATACTTCCTCCCAAAGAGGCTTGCTTTGAGTAACCACTATACTGACTTTGTTCAAAAGAGCCTTTGTATGTATGTGTGCGTGTAGGCCTCACATCTGCTTGTTTTCCTTTTTCGTTTCGCCCCCTGCTTGGAGTGTGGTTTACATTCATTATGGATTTCACTTCAGGAGACGGGTTGCAAGGACGCTTCTCATCTGTCGCCCATTTGCGAAAGAGAATGGGTGTCTTGCGAAAGAGATTGGCTGTCATGTGTATGAACTGTGTGCCTGTGGGCTTATGTGTCACTTAATGGACAGTTATTGTATGTCATGGGTATAAAGCTACTACTTTGCATTTTTATCACTGTAGACCTTCTATGCTATTTTTACAAATCACCGAACCTCAACTCATTGTAGTAAAAGCTATAGACGTGGGTGATGCTGTCATTATCACGATTAATGATCAATTGCATCACAAACATATCGTAAATATTAACCAGCTATAGACAAAAGTGTGCTAGACATAACACACTGGCATATTAAGTACCAACCTAATAAATGTAAAGATTACATAGAGCTGCACTGCAGTCTTAATATCTAATTAAACCAGAGCAGGAAACAGAAAAAACATCTCGACTGTGTGAACGTCTTGTTGACTATGTGAACACCTGCTATGTCACATTAGATCCTGGGATTTTCTGAGGAAATAGTCAGTACTAAACCCTTTAAGATGACCACAAATGCTTTTATAGCAAATGTTAAATAATTTTGGAGAGATTAGCACACTTAAAATTCTGTGTTAAGCAGGAGAAGTGGAGCTTTCCAACAACAGGCCATATGTGATTCTGAACTCCAGGAATTCCAGACCAGGTTCTTGTGTTGTGTGCAGAGTCAGCTGTGTTGCCCATTAGATCAGTGTGTGCAGATCAAAAAAGTTGCTGTCTTTTTGTGCCAGATTGTGTTTGTAATCATTTGGGACCCAATCAGATGACTAAATATGTCATCCAGCAGATCCAGTCAAAGCTGGGATTTTGCTTTATTGATCTTCCCAAACCGTTGTGGTTTCATTTGGAAAACGGGACTGCAGACACATTACTAGCTGATTTAACAGCTGTGAATTCCAGCCACACTTTCAACAACAGATTTTGACATCAGCCTCTATGAAACAAAAAAAATACTAGAAAAGGTCCCTTTCTTTAGCAGTGCATCAGAGGCGCTGTGGAAAACAAGAGACAGATCTGTATGTATAGACATTACAGACATCCAGTGACTTTTATATGTCCATAAAGTGGAGGATGGTTCAGATCAGCTCACTTCTATTGTTTAATTCTGCATATTTATTGTTTTTTTCCATAAAAATATTAACATAATGTGTTTGCAGGTCATTTCAATCTTAAGTCTTACAAATTAGTGAAATTAAGTGTAAAATATCAGGTTTCAGTTAAATCTCTGTTGACATGGCCGGCCAGCCACTTTTATTTCTTAAACAGTTAATAAGCTCTGACCAGCTGCATGTATCTTTACAAAGAAAGCAAATTTACAATTTATGTAAATTGTACTTATGTGGGACTTCGGTGTCTTTTACATATGTTTTAACTAATCAGACTTTAGAAACGTGTATCGTGAAATGGATCAAGGTATTACTTTTTCTCCATATCGCCCACTTCTAAATGTTTGATAATAGTGTGTTACCGACTTACCCACAAGATAAAACAATCACACAAGCAGCGACTCTGAATCTGACATCTGTTGTATTCCTGTCACCACTTGTCTCACTATGACTGTTCCTTGAAAAGCTCCTCCCTAGTGCTTAAGCTGAATCTTCTGTTGTGGCTATGAAGGCCTTCAGCTGCATTCTCAGAAGAAACAAGCGCGAGAAGAGAGAAAAAAGTGTTTGTGTTCTCCATCAGCTGCCTCCTCCAGCTCCTGCTTAATGTTTCGTGTGTTTTCCCTCTCTTTATGACATAAATCTTCATTATTCATGGTCCTACATCGTCTTGTCTCTGTTTCTAAAAGTTATATTTCAAGCGTTCCTTTTTCTTTTTCCGTTTTTTCCTGGATCCCGCAACATGAATGTCTGTTTATGTATATTTATATTTCATGGTTTCCTCTTTCCTTTCTGTAATCTAATCCAGGCTTCCTTTCCTCCTATTCCTTTTTTATTAATGCTATCATTCTGTATCCAATCAAAGGAATTCGATTAAACAATTTCCGCTCCAAGAAAAGTGGTACGCCTTCAGCTGTTTGGCTTAAAATAGGCCTCTTAATGGCCTATTTTTCAGAAACATCTAATATTCTGGGTCTTACACACACACACACACACACACACACACACACACACACACACACACACACACACACACACACACACACACA
>JBBPDE010118760.1:0-20549 GCA_037974605.1 Nannopetersius ansorgii
TTGCGCAACAAAAAACCCGTTTTTGTGCATTTTACAGCCCCCCCCCCCCCCCCCCCTCAAATATAGTTGATAAAAGAAGACATGCTTGGTGTCTGATGTTTGCCTCTAGTTTTAACACTGGAGCTACAAGGCTAACAGGTAATGGTTACTGTACATGTAAGATTTTTATCAAATACCAAACATTAATACTTTGTTTTCGATGGCTCTGGTAAATGTATTTAAGTTCCACTGGATGCTTGCTTCATTTGGAAACTGTTTAAAGTATCTTCAACCGATCTGAATATTTTAGGAACAACAAAAGTCCTGAAATGTAACAAATGTACTTCTGTCACACAAACATGAAAGAAACACATGACCTATAACTTTTAATCTCAGCGGTGTTGTTCATTACAGCTCACATGCTGAGGATACTCAATAAATTTCACATTTTACAACCAAGCAAGTGTGCTGACTCCTGCGGGTAAAAGGTTTTCTGTGATGATTAATTTATTTTCCTGTGTGTGTGTGTGTGCGTGTGTGCGTGCATGCGTGTGTGTGTATTATTGTCTGATAACAGACAGCAGGCAGATGGCGTTTTGCATGCAGTACTAATCCAACCCACTCAACTACAGCCTCATTTGTGCACAATAACAAGATGCAGTGCGTTTTACAGTTACAGTTTCCCCCCAAATATAGTCACTCAAACAAGGCATGTTTGGTGTCTGATGACTGTCTCTAGTCTTAGCACTGGAGCTACAAGGCTAATGTAACCGACAGGTATTGGAAGTTTGAATCCGATATCTTTACAATGGTGGTGAATAGAACCAGGTGTCTCCAATACAAATACAGCCATTTAATTCAGTGTTGACCCAGTGAAGCTCCGTGTGTGTATATGGATGTTGATGGTAAAATAGTGGGAAATCTAAATCGGTTTTCTTTGAGGATGATTTTACAGTGCATGTATCCCTCCAGGACAAATGGGTTCAATTTTAGGCTGAATCTTCTCAAAATGCTGGTAAAACAACGTTTCTAAGGTTTAAAGCAGATGTAAACAATTAACCATTTTCCATTGTGGCTAATCAGCTATACTTGCAGTAAGGGGGAAGCTAGGAAAATTGTTTTGTTTTTGTTGTTTTTGCTTTAAATTGTGTGGCCAATTGTGACTAATAAAAATCGTACTTTGTGAAATACCACCAGGTCTGACAATCGCTAAGCGGATTGAGATTTCGGACCTGCCTCAGCTTGTGGCCGCGTTCCACAGCCTGGTGGGTCTGGCTGCTGTGCTCACCTGCGTCGCAGAGTTCATGATTGAACATCCTCATCTGGACGTCCATCCGGCTGCTAATGTAGTGAAGACCGTGGCCTACCTGGGCACCTACATCGGCGGAGTCACTTTCAGTGGCTCACTTGTTGCCTATGGCAAACTCCAAGGTGAACATTCACGGCACTGGCATCAGGGCTGCATAGTACATAACCTATTAATCCATATTGTGCAGCCCTGATTAGTATTTTAATTCAAATTTTTATAGTTTCAAGTCATAATGGAAGTATCGTTGAATTAAACCATATAAACTAGATTGCAATGGGTATTTTTAAATGCTTTTTTTCAGTATTTCAGTTTTGTTTTGAAGTGATTCTGTACTTTACATTCTGTACACTTTTCAAATAAGAATCATTTCTGTTCTCAATTTTACACGAACTTCATTCTTGATGTTCAACATCTTTCTCAGTCATTATAGAATGGACAAACATAACATCTAAGTTTTACTGTTTTATAGTAATTAACAGAAAAGTATGTGTAGGGCAGTGTCTCCCATGTCAGGCAATATCTGCAGTGTTTGCATGAAAACGGTGGGGGGTGTGTGTGTGTGTGGGTGTGGGGGGGGGGGTGTACACCCCCAACTCCATACAGAGGGTCCGCAGTGCATTTTAATCATGAAAGAGTTTTATCATGAGCTCCAGTTTCCTCTCTTTTAAACTAAAAAGAGCCAAAAGTCGGTTCTCGTTATCAGATTATTCATTTTCTAATTGTTTTTAAAGGAAGAGGAAGAAGAGCTCTTCAGTATTGTAGCCAAAAGCCTGATGGAGTGGAGAGGCCGAAGATGGCTCTCGGCTCCTATGACACACACACGCGCACACACACACACACACGCACACACACACACACACTACTAGCTGATAATTAGCTGCAGATTTCTGAGACCGTCAGAGCTGTCATCTCTTATAGAGGGTTTTTTAATGAAACCCCTCTGTGCTCATCCTCAGAAATGTGGGTCTCCAGCTAGAAATATTTAACATTCTCCTCCAGCACCAGTCACAGTGGAATCAAGCCATTAATAACCGTGAATCATTGGTTTAGGTGTACTGTGAGCTGGGGGAAAGCACAAACTGGATATGGTGTGGGGGCATAGTGGGCACGTCATGTAACGTTTCTGAATTTACTTTGTTATTTTTGTTTTTCACGTGAGCTAAGAGAAGGCCAGAGGCTGTAACTGTGCTGTTTTTCCAGAGCTTCAGTGCTACACTCTGGCAAAATTACAGTACTGATATTTTCTCCATATCATGCAATTTTGTCGTTCCCCACTTTTTGGGAATTACAAAATATTTATTCCCCCATCCATACACTCCACATATGCACAATAAGCTAAAAAAACAACCCATTTTCAAGGCGTAGTGTTTGTAATGACACAAACCAAACAGACATAAATACATTTTATTCCAACTACAGCTTTTTAGCCCCGCCCATTCAGATACCGATTTGGTAATACCTTTAATAGTTAAAAATGAGACAAATGTTGAATTATGTAAAGACCTTGATTCAGCAGAACTCCCCAGGAGCTGTGATTGGTTGCCCTGTCAGAAACACTGTTTTTGGCTAGAGGATTATTGCTGCCTTCTGTGAAATCAGTATTACAGAGACCGATATGCTAACGATTATTGTGCAGCCCTACTGGTTGCACGCTGCGAGCAGCAATAGCAGTCTGTTTTTTGCACCGGTACTTAGTCTTGCGGGCCACGAGTGATCTTGTAGTGAGAAATACGGCCATGACAAATTTTGAGCTCAATGTGGGATGGCTGTGGCACTGAACTGGCAACCTCTTGGTACAAGCTCTCCTGAAGTCGGCTGAAGTTTGTGTGCGTGTGCATGTGTGTGTGTGTGTGTGTGTGTGTGTGCAGGTGTTCTGAACTCCGCACCTCTGATGCTTCCTGGTCGGCATCTGCTGAATGCATCTCTGTTAGCAGCCTCTGTCGGGGGGATGATTCCCTTCATGCTGAGTGACAGTTACACCACCGGCCTGGGCTGCCTGATTGCAGTCTCTGGCCTGTCAGGGGTCATGGTGAGTAGATGCCACTTGAACTTCGTACTACATTACACGGACACCCTCCTCAGTCTGCTTACAGTGAAACTGGTGTGGTTCATTCGAAGTAAGGGCATAACAACTTTCTGTCTCTTTTCTAACACGTTTCTATCAGTATGTTTTTTTATCTCTTCATGGGCTCTGAATTGTAATTGAAATGTGACTGAGGCACATCAAGAGCAGCTGTAAAATAATCTGGGCCAAAAGCTTGTTTTTTCCACTTCTGCACATGAACTGTGTTTTATTAATGCACTATATAAGCAGCTTGATATTATAGTGACAGTGATTTTACTCCATTCTGAGAAGGTATAAAATCAAGTGTGTTTGTGTGTGTGTGTGCAGGGTGTAACTCTGACCGCAGCTATAGGGGGTGCGGACATGCCTGTGGTCATCACAGTGCTGAACAGTTATTCTGGCTGGGCGCTGTGTGCCGAGGGCTTCCTCCTGGACAACAACCTGATGACCATTGTGGGCGCTCTGATTGGCTCATCTGGTGCCATCCTCTCTTACATCATGTGTGTGGTGCGTAAGCCATGTCATTAAAGCTAAACTTCCACCAATAACCAGTCACCAATTAGCTTTATGTAAATGGCCAGTGGCTTAATATTCAAGTCACCTATATTTATATACATATATACATTTATACACTGCCCGGACAAAAACAAAAAAAACAGTCACTCACCAGCAAATAGGTGAGAGCCTCCCATTGGATAATTACTGCATGGATGAATATGTTTCAACTGGCAACAAGTTATTTAGCCCTAACTGATGCAGTTGCTTCTCGTTTCTGAAACGACCGTGTCAGAAGATACGTCTTGTGGTCTTGGAAAATATGGTAATCTGTTTCAGAAGAGTCAAATTGTCGGCATGCATCAAACAAAGAAAACATCTAAGGATCTAAAATTGCGTTAAGATCTATAAGACACATTAAAAACTGGAAGGATAGTGGGGAACCAACATCTTGAATAATCACTTAAACACTTGGTGAAATCAAATAATAGAAAAACAACAGTAGAATTATGTTTAATGATGAAATTAAGAGAATTTCCACACACAGAATACCTAAGGAACTCAAGGATTTGGGATTAAACACCTGTATAGCCTTAAGAAAACCACTCATCAGTGAGGGTAATCAAAAATAAAGCCTTCAATTTGCTAGGGGGCATAAAGATTGGACTGGAGCAATGGAAGAAGGTTGTGTGTTCTGATGAGTCCAGATTTACCCTGTTCCAGAGTGATGGGCACTTTTTAGGGCCTTGTTTTTGGGCTGGACAGTGTATATATTGTCTTTCACATTCATAAAGGTGATGTAAACTGCTGTCTACTATGACTGCAGATTAATGCAGCACTTTTCTTTAGCATTTTTTTCAAAATCATGACCATATGTTGCAAGAGTAGTAGCTGTTGACTTATTTCCCCTTACAGTATAGTATGTTTTGTTTAATATATTCAGCCAGGTGTATTTGTATTTCTCTGTGGCAGGCAATGAATCGCTCTCTGCCCAACGTCATTCTGGGCGGATACGGAACCACATCCACACTCGGCGGAAAACCTATGGAGATTGTGGGCACACACACCGAGGTCAATGTTGATCAGACTATAGATATGATCAAAGAGGCAAACTCCATCATCATCACACCCGGTATGACACATACACACATACACAAGGTTTAAATACGGAAAAGTCCGGAACGAGAGAGAGACAGAGAGAGTAAGAGAGAGCAAGAGAGAGAGACAGAGAGAAAGAATAAGGGAGAGAGAGAGAGAGAGAGAGAGAGAGATACAGAGGGAGAGAGAGACGATCCGCACCCTCCGGAAAAAGTTACGAACGAGAGAGACAGACAGAGAGAGAGAGAGAGATGGTTGCACAGAGAGAGGGTGCGCACGAGAGAGGGAGAGCAAGAGAGAGAGAGAGAGCGCGTGCATGAGCAAGACGGGTTTAAAACAGGCGCGATCCGGAAAAGTCACGAACGAGAGAGAGAGAGAGAGAGACAGAGAGAAAGAGAGTAAATCCACGCTAAAATATCAAGGTGAAAGTCATCATAGCTTGCGTAGTACAGACCCAGCTCCCAACCCAACTTTGTGAATAGATTAACGGCGATATTTGTTTTATCACGCGATAAGAGTCTCACATTAACGCAGCACGTTAACGCCGATAACGGCCCACCACTAACAGCCCACTAGGTCTCTGCTGGTTTTCACGGGGGTCAAGCTTCCAATTACTTTTGTCCGTATTATATGTCCATTATTTTTTCCATACAATAAGGAAATAATATATCCCTGTGAAAGCCAGCCGAGACCTAAAGCGCTGTGTGGACATTGGGCCGCCTGACCATTACACCAACAGAGACTGTAATGACGCTGCATTCAGAAACACAGACTTTCATATGGAGTTGGTACCTCTCTGCAGCTGCTATAATGCTTCCGCTCCCCATGCTCTGGAGTCTGAGGGTAACTTGATATTCTGTAGCAAACTAGATAAAACATGTATACACACCTTCAACACCTGTTGGAGACATCTGCAATGCAGATATTAACCACCAGAGGGGTCTATTTCCTCGTGTATCATATAATGACCTACTGCATAAAGGTATGCAGTACATTATTGGGAAAGAATGAGAGACAGATAAGAGAGAAAAGACTTATCACATGCTGGCGTCTACTCGTAATTTTTCCTATTAATCTTGAGAACGGTACAGTTTTAAAAATGTTTTATTATTAACTTTTTTTTGGACGAAAACAAACATTTTTTCAGAAGAAATCAAAGTGTCCTTAAACTGTTGAGGCCAGTGTACACAGGTGGGGTGAGAATGAGTGAGAGAAAGAAAGGGTGGGAGAAGGAAATGAAGAGAAAGTAAGTCAGAACAAGGAGAAATAGGAAAGTTGACCTTAGGTTCCCTACAGGTCAGGATGTGAGGTGTGACGGACCCTGAGGCTTTCAGATTTTTCTTGTATTCCCGTCACACACACACATACACACACACACACGCCACAGGTCAGAAGGGGTGGTTGTGTGTCTGTCTCTCACACGCACTCCCCTGCTGCGCTGTGTTGCTCAGGCAGCTCGGGAAACACCACAATCTGAATCCAATCAAACGGAGTTCCCCTGAATGACACGCATGCTGAAACACACACACACACACTCACTCACTCACTCACACACACACACACACACACTCACTCACTCACTCACTCACACACACACACACATTTTCAGACTGATTCTAGAACTCTAAATCCAAACAGACGTGACCTTCGTGCGTCCTGTGATCGGACGCACACTCCAAGCTTTCACATCTTTAACTCATTATCATTATGCATACAGGAGCACACTGACAGCTGTGTGTGTGTGTGTGTGTGTGTGTGTGTGTGTGTGTTTCTCTCAGGTTGGGGTCTGTGTGCAGCCAAAGCTCAGTATCCTATTGCTGACATGGTGAAGATGCTCAAAGAGCAGAATAAATCTGTCAGGTAATTAGACACGCATGCGCGCACACACACACACACACACACACACACATACACTCACATCAACTGATAATGCAGGTCATCAATATTAGCTAATACTAAAGTATGTCTGGTAAAGTGCTGATATTGACTGACTTTTTTAGTTGCTGGGGTTCAAGTGTGGGATCTTTAGACCATGAACCAAAATCCACTGAACTGAATCTCAAAATTAGATATAATTAGAAACAGATACAGTGTAATGTGTTCATTTTTAACAAAGGGGTGTTTGAGTTTTTAAGCATGAGAATAACAATAAATCAATTCAGTATTAAAAGAAAAAATTGAAAAATAAGAGAAATGAAAGAGAAACCAAAACTGCAAAGAAATTATATTTCATGTTTTTCATATTTGTCTCCCCCCCAAATCTATACATATTTACAATCTACATTGCATATGTGTGTGATTCACATAAGTTCACATCTTATGTTTTTACACAAAATTTCAACCATTCTGTAAAAAACCTCTAAGAAACTTTATGAAAACGAACCCTGATTGAAGTCAACATTAAACACAGCCTTTAAAATGATTTGCTTTAAAGAGAGTAGAACAGGCTTTATCCAGCTGTGTTGGAAGTTAGTCTTTGGACTTCCTCTGTCAAAGTAAAACATGAAAGCAACAATTACAGGCTCAACAAACGGCATACAAATCTAACTATGTGCTGAAATAAGAATTGGGTATTAACTATTATGTATTATGTATTATGTTATAGATCACAATGCGTTTCTAATCTAGGAGCGCTGAAGAAGTTACATCTGCACACATTAGGTTTTAAAAAGTGCTTTCTCACTTTCACTAAAACTACAGACATGTCACCTAAGTGTAATAAAGCCAAAAACCACAAGTGTGGACTTTGGAACACTTTCCCTTTTTCTTGATCATTTCTCTCTCTCTCTCTCTCTCCCTCTCTCTCTCCCTCTCTTTACCTCTCTCTCTCTCTCTCTCTCTCTCTCTACCTCTCTCTCGTTCTCTCTCTCTCGTTCTCTCTCTCTCTACCTCTCTCTACCTCTCTCTCTATCTCTCTCTCTCTCTCTCTCTCTATCTCTCTCTCTCTATCTTTCTCTCTCTCTCTCGTTCTCTACCTCTCTCTCTACCTCTCTGTCTCTCCCTCTAAGAGTCATCGATCTAATGGAGTCTCCAAAAGTCCATCTCAGCCACTGACCTTTTATATTAGTCTGTGTAAAGACTTCCAGGAATAATCTCAGTGTGCATTCGCACTGTTGTTTTAGCAAAAAGACATGAGCTCCACTGAGCTCCAGACTAATTATATTAAAAAAATGGACAAAACACATCTGGGTCTGATATCTGCAGAGAAAAACACGGCCTGAGACTGAAGGACAATGGGAACCAGGCACTGTGGGGGCTCCGCAGGGTGTGGGTTTGTGGGTGGGAGCAGCAGAGGAGCTCAGCAGTAACGTGCAACACCAGCATTACTCACACACACAGTAAAGCAACCTTGTGTGTTCACATCGTTACTGCTGTTTTTTTTTTATAATTCAAATATATACTTTTTATAAATCTCAATATAATTTTAAAAAACATTTTTCTTTTATGATCTTAATTTTCCCCACATCTTCAGCCTTTCTTTAGATTTTATTAATAGCACACTGAAAGTATGAGGTATTGCAAGAATGAAGACACACGAGCTCTTTCCTGCCTGAGCAGAGTATTCCAAAGGGAAAAAAACAGCTGTGTGATTATGATACACAGCAAATACTAGGTTCTAATGATGTACAAATCCAATACTACCCAGTTGTGTACAAAAAACCTAAAACTAAACTCAGTTCACCCAAATGTCATTTCATTCTATAAATCTCACATTTCAAACCAGTTTCTGTGTGATCCTACAAAAAACTGCATTTTAGAATGTTCAGTTAATTCCTATTTTATATGTTTATGCATTTCAAAAGTGCTAATAAGCTACAGGCCCTTTGAAACTCTGCTTACAAGGTCCCACCCTTTGGAAATCAAAACGTTGATCTCCCGGTTCCTCTAACAGGAGTGTACTTGAGAGTATGTTAAGTTATTTTCTTTAGCTAACATTTTTAATGTCCATATTTATCTTATTAAACATACTTGTCTAAGATGTTAGAATGAGACTGATATAGTAACTGGAGTGAGACTAGACTAGGGAATGCACTTCAGAAAAATAGAGCTGAAATATATAACCGAGAGTCCTGATATGATGAGACAGACAATGTAATAAGTTTTAAAACTGTCTTACCTCAGTTTATCAACCAGGTCTGTCATTAATTGTCAGGGAAGCTCATATTCACAGTTATATAACCAGGTATCTGACAACTCAAACATAAGCATTATATATATATTCTGTTTATTTTTGCTGCTGCTCCTTATGTATGAATGCAGCGATGTATATTTGCACAAATGCTTTGGCATTTTAACTGTGTAATTTATTTTGAGATCACTAATCTAGTCTATTGTTGAGACCTAGAAACACAAAGTTCATTCACCTGGACTTAACAAAAAAAAACGATTTAGTTCATTTCTAACTCCTCAGGTTTGGAATCCACCCTGTGGCCGGACGCATGCCTGGTCAGCTGAACGTGCTCCTGGCTGAAGCTGGAGTTCCATACGACGTGGTTTTGGAGATGGACGAGATTAACGAGGATTTCCCAGGTGAGCTATAATCATATCCATGCAAAGTGTGGGGACGATTACCCTTTCCCAACTGTTTTTAATCCAAATAGATTTGGTTTATATGAGCGTTTGCCTATAACTGACCATATTCGAACCAAAGCAGGATTATTTAGAGGAAGGCAATACGACATGTAAATATTTGGCTTAAAAGAGTTTCACTCTGTGCTTTTAACAGTAGTTTGGAAAGAAAATGTGTCCAACATTGTTTAAAAGCTGCTCGACATACCAAGGAGGACACTCGGGCGGACATGAGCTGAGTGAGGGTGATGGTTATACCCTCAGCATAAGAACACAGCTGCTTCATCGTAAGCCAAACCTTTACATGGGTTTTACACAAATTGGAAAAGTACAAGTGAAAAACACTGCTCAGAAAAATTCCAAAAAAGGAAAGTAGCCCCCAGACCGTTAGCAGGCAGGGTATTCTGTCAGCAGCAGTGCTGTAGAAATAAACTGTGGTGCTGATTCACATGTCTATGGTGCAAGATCCAAATACCAGCAGAAAAACAAATTACTCAAATGAACTGAAGTGGCTGATTCACTTAGTCCATGAAGACCAGTAAAATCTCATAGATGGTAACAGAAAATATAAGGACTGAAATCTGTAGTACAGAGATCGATTTAGTAAAATTATACATATATAACTGTCCTCTCTCTCTGGGTGGGTAGGGTGGACCCCCGCCTTCCCATCACTCAGTATAACTGTTCCCTCTGTGTGCGTGTGTTTCTCTCATACAGAGACTGATTTGACCCTTGTTATCGGAGCCAACGATACTGTGAACTCAGCCGCGCAGGAGGATCCAAACTCGATCATTGCAGGCATGCCTGTGCTGGAGGTGTGGAAGTCCAAACAGGTCAGAGAACAGCAGCACACACATACACTTGCATATAGGGCTGCAGTGATTAGTAACATTAGTCAGTAAAAAAAACATGCATAAAACTCTATGAAAATGAATGTGCTCTATAATGTGCATATGATCCACATGGTCATTCTGACAGACTGTAATAATATACTTTGTAAGGGGTCAGCAACAAAGAGAAAACTGCAGAAGTCTGAATGGTTACATTAGTGGTAATGGTAAATAAGTTAATGAATAAATTTACTCGACTTTTTCCCAATAAACTCCAGTGAGGGGAAATAATAAACACACTCCTATTCCTAAAAATGTTCCTGTAGTAGTTGTTTATTGTACAATAAATACAGTATCGCTGCAAATCCAGCATGTTTTTAGCAGCAGCCGGCATGTTTACACCGTGTTTCTCGCTGGTGCAGGTGATAGTGATGAAGCGAACCCTGGGAGTTGGCTACGCAGCTGTGGACAACCCCATATTCTACAAACCAAACACCTCCATGCTGCTGGGAGACGCCAAGAAGACCTGCGACAGCTTACAGGCCAAGATCAGAGAGGCTTACTACTGAGTTCCTGACACAGCTGCACCTTCACAACACGACTACAGAATTATGAAGAAAAATATTTATTTGAAAAATGATCATTGCTCATTTTATTCATAATAAAATTGCTTTATAAATGAAACGAATCACTTCCAAACCTGTCTCACCTTCTTTTGAGAGCAGGGCTTACACCTGCTTTGTAAATACAAGGATGTAAAGACAGCTGCTGTGTATTTCAATCTGGAAAATGGAGCTTCCACAACACGTTAAAAGATCTTTATTATTGCACAGTCCTTTCTGCTGCTTTGAGAACCGTTCAGTCCAAGATAGGAGTAAAACTCCTGCTGAATCTTAAAGCAACAATTCAGACTTGAACAAACTTCCACATAGCTCAGGTTAATCAGTTGAGGGGTGTTAGGATTTTGAATGTTTTCATCCCCAAAACATCTCAAACCACTCCCAGCTCTTCATTAAAGTGGATCAGGATGTGGATGTGGTTCAGGAAGCAGCATGACTTACTTTGAGACATAAAAACACAACTGAGGAACCTGATCCCAGAATGGTCTTGCTTTGTGAACTGCAGCCTTGGTGTCGTCTCAAACGGGCATGTGTGGAACTGGAATTCAGTTCATTTCTACAACTCTGAGTGAATCATGCTCCGCCCTAAACCACATCCAAAAGTCTGATCCACTTTAATGAAGACGTTCAGTTCATTTTTACAGATCATAATGCAAACGGTCCTGATGCATCTTAATGAAGTCCAGAAACGTTTTGGGGTGGAAAGATTTGGGTGCCTTTTGACTTGGGTGTTAGCATGGTAGCTTCAGTTCAAAACTAAAGAAGTCAAACACGTTTCGACTGATAAACCACATCTGGAGGAGGCAGAACAGTGTAGACTGTTGTGTTCTAGCTGAACTGCTCTTTTAATAATTGCAGTCTTTGCTCTGGTCTGATGATGGGCAGTAGATGAGAACACTCTGTCCTTAGGATTTCCCAGCATCCTGCTTGGCCTTGCTGATAAGTTTGTGCAAGAAGGAATAGAAGAAAAGAAGATTATCATACTCTCCTTTGTACTCCTTCAGTAAACAGTGGATGTGGAAGTCCTTCAGGAAGTAATAGATGGCCTCGATGGTGGCCAGATATGTGTCTGGAGAACCTCTCTGGTGACGCCAAAAACATGTTTTCCTGGACTTCAGTTCTACCTGTGGCAAAGCTGTGGGCAAAAAAAGTGAACGGGTGTGTGAAAAAGACATAAGATATTATGATTTTCCTGCTATGTATCGTGATTGCAATGCCTTTCAAGATATTAAAGGGTCCATATCATCACTTTTCTGGAATTTAAAAAGGCTTAAAGTCTGTAAGCATTGTTTCAAATGATGGATTTACAGTCTCCATCAATACAGCCTATATTAGGACAATAAGCTACAAAAACAATTATTAAATCAGCATATTTGTGATATCGCACATTAAAACACATCATCCTATTCCGGTGACAACAGCTTAGCCACGCCAATCCATGCACTGATTCACCACAACCTAAAATGCTTAAAAACTAGAGTTTTGCTGGATTACAGAAAGACCTTGATTCGTCTGAACACCCAGTAACTCACCTGGAGCTGTGACTGGTCACTCAGTCAGAAACACTCTTTTGCAGCCTTTTGTAATATAAGTATGGCAGATACTAAAACTGCAATAATGATTAGCAGCCTGCGTCCCCATGGAAAAGTAAAGGCAACAGTTTTCCCTCTTTAACCCAAATGTCGTATATCTGCCAAGCCAGTTTCGGTGTTTGAAGTGTGCTAATGAGTTAGCTATGAAAGTAATGGATGCTTACAGTCCACCAATTAGCACCGTGCTAACCGCATGCGCAGATTGGTGGTGGCGGCGTAGCGATACTTGCCTCTAGACCAAAAGGTCATGGGTTCAAATCCTACCTTCAGTACACCACCACTGGGTTCCTGAGCAAGACCCTTAACCCCAAGTTGCTCCAGGGAGAGACTCCCCCCTGTAGTTAGGGAATGGAAGTCGCTTTGGATAAAAGCGTCTGATAAATGTAAATGTAAATCTTCTCAAATGTGTTAGTGAAGGTGAGGTCCTGTTCAGAAGTTCTAGTAGTTACATTCTAAACCAAACTGCTGTAGAAGAAGAAGAACTTCAGTTCCATGTCTCAAACCATGTGGATGTGTCAGGTAATCTCTAACAGATGTTCTTATGTGGTTTCTGACACTACAAACAACTTCAGACACCAAGCAATGGAACCACATCTGGAGTGAACTTTGAGTTAGTTTAATTTTTTTGCTTTATACAGAAGGTGTGTGATTCAGTGCAGTGATACCTTGCAGCCGCTCGTCTGTGATGATCCTTGTGGTTTGGTTCCAGGTGCTGTCAATGAAGACGACCCTCTGAACCGGACAGGGGCGTTTATGTGGGTTGTCTGTGAGCTCTGGAGAACAGGTGTGTGAGCCCCCTCTCTCCTCCACTTTTAGTTTTTTTACTCCTCTCCTCTCCGGTGGGCTTTCTGCTCCTCTTTTCTCTCCAGTTTTACAGAAATGAGTCAGCAGCTCCTCCACCGTTATCGCCTCTGGGCCTGGAAACACTAGCACCACCTGCAGACACAGCACAAGTGTTAAATTTAAAGAAATGCTATTGTACAGGTAGTGAGTGTAAATGAAATGTATAGGGAACAACAGTAATGACACTGGACTTTAAGGGTTAAAACTCTGGATGTGATTTAATAACAACACTGGACATTAAGGTTTAATTACACTAGATGTTAGGGGATAACACCATGTTAAAGGGTTAATTGCACTGGACATTAAGGGTTAATGACTGGACTTTTAAGGGTTAATGTCTGCTGATAAAACCCGTACGTTCTGTTCCTGTCCGCAGAGCTCTGGGATGCAGGGGTAGGTGTAAATGGAGACGTCGTCTGGAGCGATGAGTTTGGCGTGAACCGCAGTGCTCTTCCCATCAGTCTCATTCGGATGTTTGATGATGTCAATCTTCACAGGCAGCTAAAAACAGCACAGAAACAAGACAGCAGCTTTACAGTAGAAAATGCTGATGTACAAAAGTGTTTCCTGAAGAAACCGCAGGGAGTGTGTAGCACAGGCTGTTTTAGATGTTGCTAGATGTTTACTGTGGTGTTCTGGGTTGGTTACAAGGGTGAACCAGCTCAGGTAGTGCTAAAAGGTTGTTTCCATGGTTTCCAAAAATAAGGATGCTTCTGTGGTAGTCTGGATGGTTACTATGGTATTTTAAAGGTCCCATGGCATACTGCTTTTGTATGCTTTTATATAGGTCTTAGTGGTCCCCAAATACTGTATCTGAAGTCTCTTTCTGAAATTCAGCCATGGTTCAGAAATATAGCCACTTAAAGCCAGTCCCACAATGAGATTTCCCTAGGACTTGCTGTTTCTCTGTCTGTAGCTTAAAATGATAATGAAGAGGAGAGTGGCGGTGCAAGGTGGAGGGTAGGAAGGGGCCAACTTGCGGTCACGGTACCATGCGCTAAGGTTTACAGTGTATAGCAAAGCCTCATAAACACGCAGCCGTTCAAGCTTTCCAGTCCGACCCAGAATCTGACACAGATGGAGAAGCATGTGAAGAAGTTGAAACTCAGCGACTACAGCAGGACGTCTCCGAAAATGAAATTACCAACGGGTTCTTCTGAGGCTCGAATGAACTAAAAAAAATACATTTGTGCTCATATATACATCTAAGCATCTAAAAACTGCCATGCTTTGCTCGTTTGCAAGCCATGACGTCTCTACGGGAAAAAGTGGTCTCTCACACGATTGCATTGACAGTCAATATAATTGTGTAATATTTAGGGGAGGAGGTAGAAATTCTCTGTCCGGGCAAAGTGGGCAAAGCCTGAGAAAGGGGAGGTAACCTTTCCCCGTATGATGACATACAGGGAAAATACCAGATCGGGCCATCTGAGCAAGGCACTCTTTACACTTATTCTAGCCACTGCAGGACCATAGGCAGGCTAGGGGAACTTGTATAAAAGTAAAAATGTTAAAAAAAATTTCATGGGATCTTTGATTGGGGGGTTGCAGCATAGTGTCGTTGCTGTGGGTGTTTTTTAGAGAGATTCTCTTTGGTTTTTATTGTGATCCAGGTGGGTACTATGGGTTAATATGAAATTGTTTGTCATCTGCATTATACAGACTGTCAGTGTGTGTACCCTATTTTTAAAACTTGAATTGTCTGATGTCTGCTTTGTAAACAAAATTTTTTTATTAGATTGTGTGAATGTGACCTCTGAATGACGAAAACAGATTTTTGGGACACGTTCCAGATAAAATTGTGTTTAACAGATAAACTCTATTACTGTCTGACCTTCAAGGTAGGGACGAGGTCTGGACTCACTCCCACCAGACAGCAGCAGGTGTAGCAGTAAAACATTCTGGAGCCGCTACACGTGGGGCACTTCATTCTACCAGCTAACTGAGCGCTCTCCAGCGGTGTGTGAGGAGCCAGGATGAGCCCATGCAGCGGGGCCTCTGTGTGTCCGGAGTCCCGCGGCAACCTGTCCTGCTCTGGAGAGGGGTTGTGTGCCATCAGTCCAAGCAGGAGATCTTAAAACCTTTAAAACATAAAGGTCAGAGACTTGAGGGTTTGCTGCATTCATATGAAGTCAATTCAAACAAAGCCAATCAGATCTATTTAAGCCTTACATTTCGAATCTCTGCTGCAGCACTGTCATTTAAAGCCACAAGTGACTGGAACTCAAAAAAACAGTCAAATATCTGTATGTGACCATTAACATTTTCTGACTATATAACATTTAACACAGGGTATATAAATATTATGCATCTAAACATTACAATATAATATTATTATTAACATACCTGAGACTCATTATTACAGCAAAATACATCTGTGTGTAACAAAATGCTGGATGTGAAACTATGTAGAGACTATGATTTCTTTAGGCTAGTGGTGAATAAAACCAGACGTCTCCAGCACAAATACAGGCGTTTTAGTCACTTTCGACCCCGATGAAGCTCCATTTGAGTGTTTATATGGATGCTGATTATGGTAAAATATTGAATCTACCATGAATGGGTTTAGTTTAAAAAGCTCCTCAAACTCTGATAAAACAACATCTCAGGTATTAGAGGGTACATCCATAAACATTTCATGGAATAACTTTCCGTGAGGGAGCTTTTAGATGCAGTTGTCTGTTATGTTTCCATTCACCACCAGCTGGTCCCACTTCTTTACAGTTGTGGTGAATGGGACATCCAAAGATTTTAAAGACCCGGACGTCTGGTTCCATTCACATCCCCTGATAAAAGTTACGAGTTTCTCCAGAACCACCACCTCCGTTTACACACCGAGTTAGGGGGGATAAGGAGCTGAGATGTTGGATATGAACATGTTTATAGCAGATAAATACATGAATAATCTGATGGTTGTTAACTGTTTATGTTTAACAGTAAATATGAATCTAAATCCAGCTTTAAAACTGTTTCATGTTCGGAGTCTGTCTCTTACCTCCCTCTGCTCTCAGAACACAGCCGCGCTGGTACTTAAATGAGGCTGGTAATTAAATTATTAATTATTTTTTATTAATCTTTAATAAATAAATTCATGCAAACAGAAAGAAAAATACGATGTGCATTGATGCTGCACACGCGCCGGAAATGCTTCTATTTTGTCGCACAGAAGCCGTCACGGCACGTGGGCCGTTGCCAAGCAACCAGACTAAACAGTGAAGAAATGGAAACAGAAAAACTAAAGCAGAAACTAAAACAAAAACAAAAACTACGACGGAAGGCTCTGAGTTCTCTGGAGGAGTTTATTAAGTTTGAAGAACTGGTGAGAGGGAGCCTCTGTGTCTCTGTCCGTCCGTTCGTCCATCTAGCCATCCATGAGTTAGTTTGCTGGTTTGTTACTCACCCCTCCTAACATGTTTGGGGTCAGTTTCATCACTCAAAGTAATGATGTGTAAATAATTATACATTTTGTAATTAATAAGTAGCTATAAAAGTTAAATTATAAGTAATTACAAGCCTTTTCTCTGTTAACACAAAAACTGGGAATCTTTGAAAGGCTATTGTATTATTCCACAGTAAAGTCATTTTTATGGTTTGATTGTTTTGTTTAGTCAAGTAATCAAGTAAATAAGACTATGTATTAGACTAGTCTAATATTAACATAAATAATTAATAGACAATTACAATACTACTATACTCAATAGTCTACTCTAACAGTAACATAATCAATAGTCTAATACTTCTATAATCAACAGACTTTAATAATAATATAATCAATAGGACTCTGTAATATTACTATATAATCAATAGACTAATACTAATATAATAAATAGACCACTGTAATACTAATATGATCAATAGACTAATACCAATAGAATCAATAGACTACTCTAATTGTAATGTAATCAATGGATTACTCTAATACTAAAGACTTAATTAAGTATTGCAAATATTATAGTTAAGTTGTTAAAATAGTTACATTATAAATAATGATGCTGTAGTGAATAATAGTAAGGTAGCATTATAAGATTTAAAATAATTTTAAAAATAATTTTAAAGAAATAATTATGTTAAAGATGTGCAATACATGGTAGGGTTGCAACGATTAGAAATTTTGGTGGAACGAATATAGTCTGAAAAATAATCACGGTTGCATGATTATCACGGTTATTTTATGTGAATTGATTTCACAACTGTTTTAACATATATAAATCATACAAACACATTCTATAAAGGTTTAGAACTTCAGAAGCCATTTATTGCTGCTTTTCAGAGATGCTGCTTAGAAAAAAATCTCTGTAACCATTTATAAGGCTGTAAAAATCTGTAAGCTACACAAACAAAGGTTACTGCTTGAATACAGGTTACTTTTGAATACACCACAGTTAAAATAAAAAAAATTCTAACTATCTCTGGGCAAACAGGTGTTTAAAGATGCATTTTAACACACTCAGGGAACAGATTTGTAATTAAAAAAACTTCCTCTGTAAACACATCCAGCTCCTTTGACATTTAATATATATTTTTTTAGCAAGATAAATGGACTCAGACCTATCTGATGACTTGAACATGAATTGTACTGTTTAACTTTAAAATGCAGTTAAAATGGCTGCTTTTTAAAGATGCTGCATAGTTAGAAAAATAAAATGTTTAAATAAAAGTAATCTCTTCTTATCTATAGGCAGCACAGAGGTCATTTGTTGCTGCTAAAACAAGTAAATGCAGTGGCAATAAAAAAAAACAAGAAAATAATGTAAAACCTGTCTTAAGAGCTTTAACAGTTCACATTAGTAGTCCAAGTTGAAGTACAAAAAGGTGAGCAGGTTCATGTTTTCTGAGCTCAGCCTTGAATGATGAGGTGAGAGAATATTGCCACTACTGCTGAACACTCTCTCAGAGGGGACACTAGTAGCTGTAGTAGATTTAGCATCTTTAGGGTATCCAAAATATTCCCACACAGAAGACTTCAAGCACTTCCTAGGTGTATATAAAGTAGTCCCGGTGGTGGTTGTCTCTTGTTCTGCTTCTGCCATGATCCGCGTGTGTATTGGTTTCATCCATATGAAACCAATTTATATGTAAATTGGTTTATGAAACTCATTTATATGAAACTCATATGAAACTCATTTATATGTCTTTGATTCTGCCAGATTTTTTTGCCCATGTTGGGGAAGTCTGAACAGTGGATTGACTGCAATGTTTAACACCATTAATAGTCAAACCGGGTTAATCCATGCAACCCTAATACATAGTAATTAAAAAGTTGGGTATTCTGGCTAAATTATAATGCAGAATGTGAGGACTTCCAGGCAGGTGAAGAAAACCAGTTCATAACGAAGCAGATTAAAGAGGCTGAAGAAACAAAACACTACTGCTTTGTTTAACCGTTTCATGTCTATACAGCTGCTCTGCCAGGCCTGGAGAGATGAAAGGTATGTGATGATTAATAATGTCTTGTGTGTGTGGTACAGGTGGACTGGCCAGAACTCCCAGAGGAACCTGTGGAGGCTGTTCAGTGTTTCTCGCCTGTTCACTCTGAGCAGATCTGTAAGGACTTAAAGGAGCATGTCCCTTTTCCCTCACACATCACCGAGGGTCTACTGAAGTGTTATAAGGAGCTGTGGGCCAGGGTGAAAGATCACGAATCCCTCTTTTCCCAGGCAAAGAAGGACACGCCTGTAGAGGAGGAGCCTGCAGTGTGAGTCAGATAGTGTAAACCTACATGCAGTAGTGTAGACCTCCCCTGTTATGCAGTATATCACTGGGGTGGTAAAGTCTTAATTAGTGGAGATGAATCCCTCCCGCCCACACACACACACACACATTGGTCTCACCCTGCTCTTTACTCTACTTTGCTCTGCTTCCATAATGAAGAGATCCATCCTCGGCTGCAGCTCAGTCCAGCAGTTCTGGGTCCAGCAGGTCTAGGGCAAGCAGGGATTTGACGCTGTCGCTCCAGTGGAAACCGGTCTGGCAGCAGAGCTCCACACTGAGGCCCAGATTAGCAAACCGCTGCCATGTTTTGACAGGTTTGGGGATAGAGGTTTGGTCTTGGGGTTTGGTTGCCATGAATACAGGAATAATAAGATGATCTAAGTGATGATGAATTGACGATATGCAGTGACATAAAGGTCATAGCTGAGTGTGATCTGGACTGAGACCAGCAGCCAGAAACCACAAAACAGTAGAGTTAAAGCCTGTCACAGATGAACTCCAATACATTAAAAAACAAGGACTATGTATATTATGTATATTAATATCTATCTATCTATATCTATCTATATATCTATCTATCTATATATAGATATATATTTAAATATGCATATATATATATGCGCACATGCATATATACCATGGACGTACTGTAAAGTGGACAGTAAGTGAAAGTAGACTGTGGTAAAGTCAATAGTGCTGGAAAGTGCATGGTGGTGCAGCGGATTGTGGTGGACTGGGCCATACTGTAAAGTGGACTGTACCGTTAAGTGGACTGTACTGTAAAGTGGACTGCAGTGAAGTGGACCGTGCTATAAAGTGGACGGTACCGTGAAGTGGACTGTGGTGAAGCAGACTATGCTGTAAAGTGGACCATAGGGAAGTGGACTGTACTGTATAGTACAGTAAATGGTGTTGAAGCGTCCACTTTACACCATGCTGCAAATCGGATGGTGAATTGTCCTGTGCTGTAAAGTGGGCCATGGTGAAGTGGGCCAAACTGTAAAGCAGACAATGGTGAAGCAGACTGTGGTGAAGCAGAGTGTGCTGTAATGGTGGGTGTTTTATTTAAAGTGTATGTTAGCTGTGTGCAGCTGTTTTCAGTTATGGTGATAGAAGTGTTCTAATATTATCTCCAGCTCCACTTTCAGACCACGCTTTATTTCTGTTTATCGCAGGAGTTCTTGGCCACTTTTTCTACAACTCAGGCCAAAACTATAAAAGCAAAAATATCAGTTTCTGAAATATTTCATTATTATCAACCTGCCAGCAACCAACACCACTCTCCATATTTACTGACCTGCAGAGGCTATGTGTCCCAGAATATCCCACTATCCTGCTGTACACTGTGTTGTCTTATGTTTTGTTGTTGTGTGTGTGTGTGTGTGTGTGTGTGTGTGTGTGTGTGTGTGTGTGTGTGTGTGTGTGTGTGTGTGTGTG
>JBBPDE010118968.1:0-20546 GCA_037974605.1 Nannopetersius ansorgii
ATACATACATACATATATATGTGTGTGTGTGTGTGTGTGTGTGTCTATAGAAATGTATAAGAACATTGTTAATAGTTCCTTGAAACAACACTAAGCTCTGTTAAGTCTGTCAAATCAAGCCTATATGAAGTCCTTCTAGATCTGCTTTTGTTTATGAAGGGTTAAGTACCGCTGTAGGAAGTGACTGTAAACAGGCAGCAGGGGGAGCTGTTGTTGGTTTCCTCAATATGGGGAAGGAAATGCAGATCTAAACCATCTGATGATGGAATTCGAAACATTATGATCTGTCATTTAATTCATCATAGGCACGGTTATGATTATGAATGAACAATTACATAATGCTGGAACTTCTGTGAAGCTTTGTGATCATGCACACAGACATCAGCAACAAATATCACAATATTTTGCTAAGCTCTACAACTATGGAAATTAAAAAACCTACAAAACCCATGGCTGAGTTTCAGTGCAGCGCACTACATAGTCATGACACCCAGATAGTGTACTAAATGTTACATTGGGAGTTGTACAAAAGTTTGTCTCCATATATTTCGTTTAGACATTGATGGCACTACTTGTCTGTAGAACCCATTCATGATCTATGTTGTAAACACAGGGAGAACTGAACCATTTGAGATTCAGCCAAAGATTTTCAGTAATTAATGCTTACTGATCACAATAATGTTACAAATGCTGCAATAATGTTACGAACACCACATTATGATTAAATCATAGTTCTGTATAATGGGCTGTAATGTGTTAATACTGTATGAATGGATCCGTCTGCATGTTTACTATAGTGTGTGATTTAAGGAGTTTGAGGACCAATATACACGATATGAACAAAAGTATTGGGACACCTGTTATTCAGGGTTTAAACTAGGTCCCTTACTTCCAGGCAATCGATATGCCAATACATTTTGGCCAACTTTGTGAACCCAGTTTAGGACAGAATCCTTTTTTATTCCAGCATGACTGTACCCTAGTACATAAAGTGACTGTACCCTAGTGCATAAAGACGAACTTGTGGAAGAAATTAAATGGAATGTCATGCAAAGTCCCTGTTGGTGTAATGGTCAGGTGCCCCAATACTTTTGTCCAGTGTTGATTTGAGAGCAGAGGAGGGCATTGCACTGTAATTTCTAAGCTTAAAACCTAAATTGACCTACCTCCTCTGGGCGGCTTAGGACGTGGCCCTCTGGCCCAGTGATGCCAAGTTCGAGGATCCGTTTCTGCTCCTGAAATGTTTACAATTAAGACCATAAGTTTGACATCATGCAGTATGAAGGAAGATAATTTATGCATATGAAGCTGATGGAGTGTTACCTCAGCGATAATGTCACCATTCTCAGCATGCACTTGGGCAATAGCTCCCAGGTCACGAATCACGCTGAAGACCTCATACATCTACACAGGAAACACAGAAAGTCAGGGGTCTCGACTTCTGCAGTCAGCCAAAAACAATGCACTTGCTGGCAAAGACAGAGAGAATTAAGCCAGAGAACATATATCAAATCCTTTGAAAGCATAGTTTGGCTGCAGTGAAGATCACTAGCTTAAGGCTATAAAGGAGGATAGTAGGTAATGGCGCCAAGTACTTGTACATCTGCTCCATAAGACTGTGAAAGGTGACGCCCAGAGATATTCGACCTACTGGTGACAGTAGTTTACGTTCATGCAGCAGACTAGAGGTGGCTCTCATCATCTGTAATGAATCTAGCTGGAATCTACAGCTGCAGGAAATAGAGGTTTTTACTGCATGCCGGACGATTCCCCAGAGACTACCAGCCAAAAAACACTCAACCTTTTCCACTGCATGAGAAGCTACAGCCCTTTCTCCATGCCACTGAAACTGCTACACAGTACATGAAAATTACATGAAAAACCCAAGTTTTGAGTGCGTATCTGCATCTGCAGTCATAACAACTCTTATGAGGTGTTAAAAGCTTCACAATAATACCTGGGAATCATTAAGCTGGAAAATGTCCTTATAAGCCAAGTAGACCAGGAACGAGTTGACACCTACATATCCAGGGAACACAGAACTAAATGTTTAACAAGATTACAGAGATGCATTTAATATATTATCATTTAGACACTTATGTACAAAACATAGGTAAAAATGTGCTTAACAGGTAAATGGGGGGCCAAAAAGAGTGAGAAATGTTAACAGTGAGAAATATGAGGCTTGATTCTTCTTATTTTGATAATCATGTGGTACATAACTGCAGTAAACAATTAAACGGTGACTTAAAGGCCACGTGCAAAGAGTGCATTTTGTGACAATTTTAACTCAAATACAGTGAGAGCGAGTGTGAAGAGTCTTAGTCTTTGTCATAAAAAGTCTTTGTCATAAAAAAGAAGCTGCTTTTGGGAAACCCAGTCCAGTTAATTTATAGTTTTTGTGTACTACCAAATTTATTTTTACCACAAAACTATAATTAATCTAGTGTAGAATAGAAAATGTTAATGTTTGAGGATGTTCTGGATGTTTTGTTTAAAGTCACAGTGTTGGCCTGATGCCACTCTGTCTGAGGCAGTTCAACAATCACATTTCTAGAACAACATCTTTTCTAGGTACAACAAATGTGCATTAATGCAGAACCCAACTTGTGTGAATGCTAGTATTACTATGGTTTGCATAAAGTCAATGAACTTATGTCTCAAAATGAGGTTCAAATGTCACAGTAGGTTATTATCACATTAACGGTCATCAGCACAAATTTCTTGATGAACAAGGGCTTATTTTGCCTCTCTCACATCTCACATTCTACACAATACAATTATAAATTATTACATTAGGATTGCATCTCAAATCCCATATTAACTTCAGACTTTCGTTAAGACTGGGCAATAAACACAATGCATTAAAAATTTGACATAATCTGTGCATTCTAATAGGCTATAATGCATTAATACATTTTTAATAAGGGTGTAACAATGTACTGTGACATTTTGGTACTGCAACACAAAGGCATGACTGCACGCAACATGGAGAAAATCGAATTATGAACTGAGTATCATGAATGGAATGGTAGGCTGAATGAACTGTTACATGCCTATTTATGTACACATTTTGTATATAAAAGGTGCTTGAGAGGGTATAATGAGGTTTGTGTGGTACCGTGTTCTTTCACCAGGGTGTCCATCTCCTCGTGCATGCCCTGGTGCCACTCAGTGAGGTCCATATGGAGAGAGTAGTCACAGCACGACTTGCTGTCGGCCCACTCCCTCCACTGATTGAAGGCTGCTATGAGGCTAGTGCCAGGCTCAGGTACCACGTGGTCAACTGCGAAACACACACAAATGCACAGAGTGTGGACTTGTGATACTAATACAAGAGTTTTTTCTTATTGTTAACACTGGCTGTCACTACTATCCTCCCTCCCTCACCCTCCAAATAAGGTAAAATAAACATGTGAGCCAGGAGCAGGACACAAGACGAACAGAAACAATGCGGCCCAGTCGGCCTGAGTGGGAGAAAGTGCGAGGGAGTGCACTCCTGGGAGAGCTCCAGGAAACAGCTAATTGCCAGCCATCTCCAAATCCTGCTCATTTGCTCTAGCCGAGGCTCTACTGTCGCATTCTGCACATGCCTGGCGTGGCAGTCCCGGGCCCAACAGAGTGGATCAAATCATAAAGACACACACACACACACACACACACACACACACACACACACACACACACACACTGCTGAGGCTGCCTGCAAGAGTCAGCTGGCCTCCTGCTTTTCTGCAACCCAAATCATCTCACAAATGCAACCAGACACGACATCTGCTGCAGCCTCGCACATACCTGGCAATCCTACCGGACCTCAGCAAGGGAGCAGAATTAAGGTGGGAGCTGGAATTTACCCACAGTTATTCACTCAAGTAATTGTCTCATACAGTAATTGAGTGGTCTTCCTGTTTAAAGATGCTGATTTTAGTTACTGAATAATTCGCCATCATTACTGAGTAATAAGCCGTTAAGTGTGGTTTGATGTGAAATGGGCAATTCTAGACGTATTTGCTGAGTCAGAACTGTTCACAGGGGTGATGGGGACAAATTTACATTTTGGTGTAAAAGAATCAGCAAGTACATCTTGCTTTTTCTTTTTTATCACTATTTTACTGATATTAGTGTTATATAAAAACTAGTGGTGGGCCGTTATCGGCGTTAACGTGCTGTGTTAATGTGAGACTCTTATCGGGCGATAAAAACAAATATCGCCGTTAATCTATTCACAAAGTTGGGCTGGGAGCTGGGTCTGTACTACGCAAGCTGCCTACTGTGAAAGAGTGACATCACTAGGGCGGAAAGATAAAAGGGGCTTAGCCCTCAGGGTTGTAGGACTGAAGTAGTGTGTACAGAGGCTGAACACTTTTCACCAAACCTTTCCTTTCACTTAAGGAAACAAGTAAAGATAAGCAGTGAACAGTTATGGACACTCATAGTATTGTTCTGTTGAACTGAGTACAAACGGCGCGACCAGAGAAATATTACTAAACGGGCTCTGGCTGCTACTCGCTAACAAGCAGCGCTGTGTAGTTTCGCCTGGGTCCTAATGCCCGCCTGCTACCTACAGCAGCTTGGGGGGGGCTTCAGACATTCGGCCGAATTCAAATGAGCCATTTTAATTTAGACTAATTCCAAGATTACAGTGAGATTAATCTAGATTAAAAAAATTAATCTATGCCCACCACTAATAAAAACCCAGAGGACACCACTGGTTGTTATTATCACTGTAAAGAAAGAGTCAGCATTCTCTACATTGAACTATTTCACATTAAACCACTCAGGATTACTTTGTTTATTTATATAACCTTTGGAATATGCTGCAATTTGTGTGACATTGCTATTTAAGGTAAATAACTGACTAATACGGCTGATTTTCAAGGAGTCTGCAGAAGAGCAGATGTGTTTTAATGTATGTTTAATTTGGAACGCACTGATCATGGTGGTGCCTCCAGCAAGAGAGGCACGGGTGCCCTGGTAGAAGTCGTCAGCGGCCGTCATGCCCCGGTCAGGCATCTGGAAGCGAGTGTGAACATCGATGCCACCTGGGATCAGCATCCTGCCGTGAGCATCGATGGTCTTCACCCCACCAGGAACAATGAGGTTCTCCCCGATTTGCCTGAAAAGGGAGTGGAAGAGAGAGGCAGAAAAAAGAGAGAAGAGGAGAAATAAAACGTCACAGTCAGCTGGGCAGAGAGGACACAAATACGGAGATATCAAACAATGAAATGTCAATAGACGTAAATAATTAATCATGATTATTTTCTGTAGTGAAATGTGACGGATCAGGTTTGTCTTTGACCTTAAAAAGATTTTTTCCATTTTAAAGCACTGCATTTTTAGCTATATGAGTAAAGAAAATAAGATTCATCAGAATATATTTATTACTATTAATAATGCAATACCATTCTTTTTGGGTGTTTGTAAATGTAGCATAGTACATTTCATATTGAATATTTCTGTCTTGATTTAATAAGACTTATATATATAAAGATATATATTTTATATATATTTCTCTGTGTGTCTGAACATAAGCAATTTCCTCTGGGATCGCTAAACCAGCAGACCTGTCCCTCATTACATACAGTAAACAATTGAGCATGTAACTTTAACAAAAAAAGTAATTATGAAATAACTGCTCTTTTGCAAGTAGTATCACTAAGGATTGTATCAATATCAATATCAATATCAGTAATCCTAACAACACCCATCCCTATCCCCCATGAGTTGTCCGTACATACAGCTTTGGTGATTCTTATCATAGTGCTGAACCCTGAGGGCAACTGGATCTGTCCACTTTGCTGATGCTTCTATTACTTTGCTGTTTGTTGATTTATCTATAGGGATCTTTCCAGTACTGTCCAGCATAGTCTGAAGAAATGTCGACACTGTCAGCATCAGCAGTGTCTTTTGCTTGTGAATGATACTTCAGATTTTATACACTTTGATGATGAATACATTTACAGTGTGCCAGTAGTTGGAAATAGCTTTGATCAAGAGAGCCAAAAGAGGAAACTGCCATTTCAAAAGCTGTATCTGAATGAGTGGGTCACGGGTTTCAAGCAGCTGGCCTTCAGCCAGGATTACTGAGGATAAGTCAAAGTAGAAAAATGCGGGAGCACTAATGTAGACACAGTGGTTTAAAATGCTGGTTTGAACAGGGCTGATCATGCATAGCGGCTAGGCTGAGATATTGGCTGAATATCGTTCCTTCTCTGTGTGACAGTGACATGGACCTTGAGAAGAATCACAAAAATACAAAGACAAAACACAACTTACTTTATGACCCCATCCTCCATATAGATGTCAGCAAGACAAGACTGGTCATCGTTCACAATCTTGCCCCCTTTGATGAGGAGACGGTCACTCTGAGAGAGAGAGAGAAAGAATAAGAGAGAGAGAGAGAGAGAGAGAGAGAGCGACAGAGAGAGAGAGCGTCAGAGAGAGATAGACAGAGCGAGAGAGAGAGAGAGAGAGACAGAGAGAAATAGAGAGAGAGAAAGAAAGAGACAGAGAGAGAGACAGACAGAGACAGAAAGAGAGAGAGACAGAGAGAGAGAGAGACAGAGAGACAGAGACAGCGAGAGAGAGAAAGAGAGAGACAGAGAGAGATAGAGAGAGAGAGACAGAGAGCGAAAGAGACAGAGAGAGAAAGAGAGAGACAGCGAGAGAGAGAGAGACAGAGAGAAAGAGAGACAGAGAGAGGAACAGGGTGGTGTTACTTGCACTGATTCAGAACAGCTGTACACACCTGTTAATTTGGCACAACTACAAATCTCCTGATGTCACCCGTCGCATTCCGAGCTTAATCTGGAATTTCACGGTACCACATTAACGGCAGAACCACGTTGTTCTTTTAAGTTTCATCAGCCACAATAGAAAGGCTGCAACAACATGTATGTGAATCTGTGGGGTCTAGATGATTTCACTTCAGCTAAAACACTGTTTTTCTTTAGCACAACATAAGACATGTCCTACCTTTTAAACGCTTCAGCAGCTAAAAATGCTGTTTTAGTCTAAACAAAAAATACAGATTCAACTAGTGCAAATTCAAATACAAATGGTTTGTATTTGTATCTGTAATACTGATAGAAATGTGAAAGTGATCATTCGGTCATACGTGAACACACCACAGCACACAGTGTGAACAGCACGAAATATAACCTCTGCATTTAACCCATTCACCAAGTGAAGCAGGGGGCAGCTATGAACACAGCGTCCGGGGAGCAGTGTGTGGGATGGTACCTTGCTCAGGGTACCTCAGCAGTGCCTAGCGGTTTTGGGAATCAAACCCGGACTTTCTGGTCGCAGGGCGAATGCCCTAACCACTAGGCTAGCAGCTGCCACCATGTACTGATTAGAGTAAAATACATGATGCCATTACATTTCACTATAAAACTGCCGAATTATCTTTATCCTTTTATCCACAATATTTGTCCCAAATGCTACTCCAATTAAAACAAGCAGAACGCCAAGAGAGCCAACACTGACTTCAAGGCGATATATAAAAACATCTTGAGGGTTGTTTAAACAAGCAAAACATCCAGTGTTGAATGAACATCTACAATAAAGTCAAGTGGGACACATTAAGAGCCTGCATGGCTCTCTTTATCAGAAACATTCAAATGTACCCACGGGTTTTCATAATCAAGTTATAATCAATCGGAAGCAAATCTGATCATTTGGGTTATGACTTTTTTTAGTAGAAGGATCACCTTGAAGCTCCTTCCCATCCGACACTTCCATCTCTACGTTCTGTTTCCATGTCTTTCCAACCTGTTCTTCAGTCCTACATCTGTTCATTAAAGGGAGGGGGGGGGGGGGGCTTTCACACTACAACCATATGTTGAAGGTGTGGTCCAAACTAGCAAACTACTGCTTATGTTTGTGTGTGCATGCAGTTCACGGAGCAGGAGCCACTAGACTATGACGTCACGACCTCATCATCCCTGCTTAATTCCTTCATTATCTGTGGCTGGTGCTTAAGGCATGGTTGCTGCATGAATGAATGGGAGAGAAAAGTGGTGTGAAGTCATCAAAACCTCAGCGAAGAGCTCCCAGCCTTGGGCACGCAATCCATTCCACAGATCAACACCAGAATACACCAGCTTGCCAACATTTTCCCCAGCAGAGAAAGGCACTCACACTCCAGTATATAAGGGGGGCTGGTTAAAGAGCTGGTCTGCCTTTGGTTGCATCACAGCCGATAATTAACCACTGACAAGATGAGATAATTGCTGAACAAGTGTTAACGGGGAACTAATAAGTAGCTATCATGTTCTCCAGAGGCCCACTGAACGGAACAGAAACCCACACAAAACCCCACACGCTCAAGAAATCCAGCACTATGAGATGAGAATCAGTAAAGGGGTAAAAGGTGAAATATTCACAGCAAGCTCTCTTTCATCCGGGTTTATGATGTCAGCCCCTGATTTCATCATTGGCTGCCACAGGTTTACCACTCTACGAGGCATCAAAGGAGCAAGATTACAAGAATATCCATAAAACTCGACCTAATCTGCTTTGCTGGACTTACATGTCATGTTTGTGCTGGATGCTGAAGTATTATACGCTGCAGAACCAGCTGTAACAGCAGGACTCTCTCAACTGAGGTTTCACTTGAGGAAAAATTTTGGTGAATAGCCCAAAGTATACAGTCTTCCACTTAACCCTAATATTAGCCCATCAGCCAAAACATACATATTTGGTGTAATCTTTAGTTTGGCCTCTGCTACCAGAGCAGTTCTAATTAATGGTTGTAATTAGAATTCTGTAAACCGCATGAGCAAATAATCTACATCTGCTTCAAACTGGAGCTACATGCTTTTAGTTATTTAGCTCCATTCAACCGTATTTATTAAGGATTCACTCCGGAGTGCTTTGGAGTGGTCAGAAAATCTCATATATTGGAGCTTAATAGCAATAAAAGGCTATAGAGACAGTAACCTGCTGGCAAAGTTAAACACAGTAAGCTTTTTTTTTTTCTTTTTTATTATTGCACAGGCCATGAAGTATGACTTTACTAAACTATATCAAGCAAAGTTAGAACAAAGTGACCTCAGCAAGTTGTCTTTACAACAACGAGTGCTATGTTGCTGGCTGCCCACTGTCTTGTACAGTGACTGGATTAAATGCAGAGAAGAAAATCACACTGCTCACACTGCTTGGTGTGTTCACATGTGATCAAAATGGCTGCTTTACTTCGCGTTTTTACTTTCCAAGCCAAAACAGATTATTGAAGGAATAGTTTTTATGTCCTCACTTGCCTGTCATTACTTAAAGGGGGTATTTGGCTCTTATACAGAGCGACTTACAGTCATTAGTTACAGGGACAGTCCCCCTGGAGCAACTGAGCATTAAGCTCAAGGATACAATGGTAGAAAACCACCATTGCCCTCCAACACTATCTACGTGTAAATGTTTTGGTGTACATGAAATCCAACTACTCAGAAGGATGGAGAAAACCCCAGGACAGGTTGCCAGTCCTTCTCAGTACAAACACACACACACACACACACACACACACACACAGTCATAATTTAGCTTCTCCAGTCCACCTTATGTTAATGCCTTCAGACTGTGGAAGAAAACCAGAGCTCCTGGCAAAAACCCACCCAGACACTGGAGAACATGTACACTCCACACAGAAAGAACACTGGCCACCCCAGTAGCGAATCATAAATATAAAAAAAAAGAGGTGGTCTGGACTAAAGCGTGGCTCCTCAGATACTCTTCATCACGGCTAAACTTTATAGACTGGACTATCAGGGCTGCACACCATGTCCTTATGTTGCCACTGAGCCTAACTCCAACATAAACTTCTGGAGTATGCAGTCTCTCCAGACTCCAATTTTCATTATCGTTGGTTAAATTATCATTGTTTTTATCATTGGGGCAGCTGGTAGCCTACTGGTTACAGCGTTTACCTTGCAATCAGGAGGTTGATTCCCAAGACTGTGAAGCACCTCTAAGGTACCCCTAATCAAGGTACCGTCCCCACACACTGCTCCCCAGGCACTGTGTTCCTGGCTGCCCACTGCTTCACTTGGTGAATGGGTTAAATACAGAGGAATCATTTTGTACTGTTCACGTATGACAGAATTTTCACTTCACTTCAAAATATTGGTGGAACAGTTGAAGGTCCAGTTGTTTGAACAGGCACAGGTGTTTGAATAGTGCAGATATAAAGATTAGTGTGAACAGTACATTCTGAGACTTCAACTGATTATATCCTACATCAAATTCTCTTATTTGAAAAGAGAGAGAGAAGTGTTCTGCATGATAAGGCCTTTAAAAGCTTTGCAAGGCTGATCTAGCACATGAGCTGGACCTTCTGCTGAAGTTGAGAAAGGTTCCTCTGACCTGAGAAAGGTTTACGTGGAGGTTCTATTTTTTCTTTGATCTAATGGTTCTGTTTAGAGCAACCTTGATTCTAAAAATGGAGAATAGACATCAGGCAAAATCAATATCTCTTCCATATATTAACAACGTAATGGGACTGAAAAGCACAGGAGATCTGCCAATTACTCTGGCTGAGCAGTGACTTCAAAACGGAAATGGGCTGTAAGGCCTCGTCTGCACCGAGACAAAGCCTCTCTGTTTTCTGTGCTGCCTTTGCTTCACATACACACGCATACGCATGCAAACAGAGTCCAAATCCCTTATATAACGTGAGGGCTGGCTGTCCCACAGCACTGCCACTGATGCTGCTAGCAGAAAAACATCTTGTGAACATCCAGACCGCCTTAAGTTGGTTAGTCACAGCTCTGGACTGCAGTCTTCACAGAGCAACGGCATCCGAGCTCACAGTTTTTGTGGTGGGCACTGCTTCCGCTTCTTTTAAACATTCACAATTAAAATCCTATGGGGCTCAGGGGTTGTCCTCAAACGGATTTGTGCATCTTTAAAAAAAAAAAAAATCAAACAAAAAAAAAATAAATACAATAAAAACAGAAATCGAAAATGTTCCAAAATACAACATTGTAAAAGTATTTTTAAAAAGCATTTAAAACACACTATTAAATTTTACACTACATTAAATAACAAATGAGGTCGTTCCTTCTTGTGACAGAGAACTGCAGCAAAAGCTAATGGGGATTTTTTTTTTTTTTTATCTTAAAATTTAATCAGTGAGGATCAGAGCATCAGTCAGTGGTTTGTTATCAACTCAGATTTACATTGGTTTAAATAGGAAACAAGGGTCACAAAGTTCATGCCGTTTTATTTATTATCCAAAGCCACCAGTGGATCTACACATGTCTCCAGAGTGTTTACATGTAATGTTGATGATGTTAAAATAGTAAATCTAGGGATTATTTTTCCTGCATGTACTTCTCCATTGCAGCTATTAAATTTTTTAGACCAAACCCTTTTCAAAACTATTCTAAACCAGAGATTTTAAGAGCTTTTAAAGGCAATAAACTCTTCAGGCATCCTAAAGTTCTGCAACCCGTCTCAAGCCCAATGTTTTGGACATTTTGAGCTGGTTTCAGGCTGATGTTTCATGTCTATCATCAGGATTGGGTCATTTTTTCCTAATGTGTGAAATCTATGTAGAGTGGCGACAACAGTAAGAGGAGCCCAAGGAGGCTGGATGCTGTTCTCTGCCAGGTGTAAACATCACATTCCCAAAACCACACTAACAATAAGCCCCGTGAGGAAAAGATCAGTTTATCCCAGCGGGGCATTTTCAGTCAGTCGACCCAGTAAAGCTTTGAAAAAAGGTCTCTGCATCTCTATTGAAAGCCTGCAAGTCGGTTTGGGTTTTAGCAGTACCAGTCGGGCCGGGTCAGGTCAGGTCAGGTCAGTTTTGTCTACATTTGAAACTGTTCCCCTTTTAGAAGGAATACAACCATGCAAACTGAGAAAGCCCTGTTTACATAAACTCTTGATTACATTTTCTGATTAATTTTGGAGCTCAGGCGGCGGGATTGTGGAGCTCAACTCCAGGTTTTCAACAACTTGTGTAATAATTCACTCAGGACTGAGCTGATCACAATCTCTTTCTGCCACTCACAGTCTGGCCTGTTTGACTTTAAGAGGAAAACGTCTCATGTCTGATTATAATGAACCTTTGCCACCGTATTAATGCAGATTTCAGTGGATTGGGAGGCTGTTTGTTTATTGTCCTAATGCACATTGGCCTGTTGGAGAATGAATGAGACTGGCACAGCTCCCACATTATGTAACACATATAAGGTCCCCTTATGAGGCCAGGACGGGGGTGGGGGGTAACAATGAAACCTTCATCAACAGAATTTCACAACCCATTTAAGCACTCTGTAATTACACATTACTCAAACACGCATGGAGGGTATCAAGCAGGACTGCACAATTAAATTGTGTTAATTGTCACATTATTGGTATTTACAATACTGATATTGAAAAAGCTGTAAATTAGGGATGCACCGATTTTCTTGGCCGATTCTGATTACCGATTTTTTTGTAAGTGTGATCGGCCGATACCGATTTTTCCGATACCGATTGTTTGCCCAGATAACAGAAAATTAGAGCTGCTGGGTTTCAACTTTTTTAATGTAACGTGGTAGTTACTTTCCCTGTTTACTGGTTACTTTTATAATAGTGACATATGATAGTGGCAACCCTACTCCAAATACAAACAAAAATCAAATTTTCTTTAATATAAAGCAACATTTCATAACAAAATTTCTTTAGAAATTTAAATAAATAAAATGTAATACATAAACAAATAAATACCCCCCCCCAAAAAAAGATCGGCTTGAAATCGGCAATACATGTGAATGATTGGCCGATCGGGCCAAAAATCATCCCTACTGTAAATGCAACATTGAACAAATTAAAACTTTTTAAATAACCTGCAATTCCTTTCCACTCAACAACATAACAAGAATAGCATTATATTGACCTAAAACATGACATAATGGGACTAAATATACCATATGTTTAATAAGAAGCTTGTGCAGTAATTATTAGGGATGCACAGAATATACAGCCACCAAAAAATTTGGCCAAAAATGCATTTTTGGTTTCGTCCAAAAATATTTTTTTAATGCGACCGAAACAGTGATGATGCAAGCAACAGCTGCAACCTGCACACACCAGATTGGATTAGAGTCTACATGTCGCCGTGTGGCCACATTTCGATATGTCTAAGAAAGACACGTGGAAAGCCGCTTGTAAAGCGCGCAATGTCATAATTTCAAAAAGGGGAGAATCCACAAAGACACTGTAGGCTACCGGAGCGTCGACCAGAAATACGGAGGTTTCTTCATGTTTATGTAGGTGTCGGAGATGGCATTCCATGTTTCGAACACAAGTTTGTCCGGTCTTGGAAGGTTCTCAGTAACACTCATCAGAGGTAAATGCAAATGAGTCTGCCCAGGCATTGTATGTTCTATTTTCTTCAGATATTTTTATTTTCTTTCATTCATCCATGCTTAGCCTACCTAGGGTCGAAAAGCTTGATAAATGCACGGCTGTTTGGCGGGCATATACCGGCTTTTATATTGCATATTTTAAGTGACAATTAAACACATTGCATTTAATATTACATTGTTCTAATATTACATTAATATTACATTTGTACTACAATTAAAAAACAACGAATACAAATAAGATAATACTCATTATTTATTAAGGATAAAAGAGCCACATGTGGCTCCAGAGCCACGGGATGCCAACCCCTGATTCTCCAAAAAGAATAAATTATGTATTTTCTGAAGAAACTGGTCCCAGTCTGTAAAAATCAAACATGATTAGCTGATTCTGTCAGCTTCTAATTATACCGGTGCTTAATTTAACATGCAAGACCTTCAGGCCAGCTCCTGATGGCTTAATCACTTGGCTTGGGTTCAGTAGTAGGTCTCCCTTGTAGCAGTATAAAAGCAATATTTTCTGTACAGTCTTAGTTAGGAAATACATTTTAAAAGACTGAAATCTATCTGATCTGAAATCCACTGTGCTTGCCAATATCTCTTGGTAACACAGAGGTCATTTATGCAGGAGACAATGGTGACATGCCGTCAAAGCCTTATTGAAAGCCCTTATTTAGTTTAACGTAACAATATAAAACTGCCCTTTGAAGACGCTGCCTTGTCCCCAGCTCCCCCATCTGTGCTGAACAGAAAAAGAGCACCAGCACTGGAGGTCATGACACACAGTGACGCTGCGCTGGTTAAGCTCCATGGCCCTAATGTGTGCCGGCACTCGGCTGACACATTTGCCTACTCTGATTCCTAAATACAAACATGGGTGGGAAAGATGGGCCACTGATCTCTGCTGATGCTTTTTCTCCGCAGTTTTGTAGAATTAGTTCTAATTCGCTATTAGTTCAACACTTTCGTTTTGATTTAGGTTCCAAACAAAATTACGTAAGCATGTATTGAACGAAACAGTGTGCGTTATGCAATAAACGCCATATACGTTCGATTTACTCTCTGTGTGGAAAGATTTGGACCGACTTATTCATATTCGATTTAATGCCAAGCAACTTTTCAACACATTCAGATTATCTCGTCTTCAACTTAAAAACCCAAAGGTGATATAGAGTGAACATTTAGAATATGTGCTTTCCACAAAATGTCTTTACCGGTTTCAATGAGCTGCAAGTAAGGAATAATTCATAATTAATTCATAATTTATATTAAATTAATCATTCATAATGAATTATGCCATTGCTTTTGAGATCACTGGCAATAACTGATGACTACCAGGGTCTGTTTTGCTGACAGTGATTTATCCTGGTCCAGGACCACACAGGACTTTGAAAAGAGATTAAGGACGGGAAAATAAAGTCCATTTTTATTTTCAGCCTTTTTATAGTTTAAGGCTGCAGCAGAGCTGAGGGCTGAATGAAAGTGACTGGCTCAGAAATCAGCAGGTGTCTTTTATCTGCCACATATTAATGTATTTTATACAGGAATGTAGGAAGAAATGTCCAGATATATAAAGAATTTATAACATTCAGAAGAAAATGGTTGGTTGATATTTAGATTGCCTTGGTATACCATGCAATGCTAACTCTCCCAGTCAGATGTATAGTCTCCAGCAATCATGGTAATCCTCTGTAGGTCTTAAGAGCTGGCTTAATGACTCATTACATAAGAGTGAAGAATGACCACTTGAACCCTGTTCCCTCGGGCAATGACTTCCTGTTTTGGAGAAAGCTTCTGTCATATCCTGGGCCTGGCTGCAGAGATAAGATTTTATTTAAAAAAAGATATTTCACCAAAAAAGCATCAGATGCATTTTTGCTTCTACCAGCAAATTGTTTGAGACAAAACTTAAAACAAATCTACTAAGGGAGTTTTTAAATAGTCTTTCAAATCATTTAACAATATGCATAGTAGGGCTGCACGATATTAGAAAAACATGCAATATGCGATAATGTTGTTGAGTGTTGCCATGGCGATATCACATGCGATAAGTAAAAACTTAGCCTTTATAGTGTTAATGTTTTTCTGCTTTGGATTTGCTGGTAACAGAGACTCCAGACACTGACTAGTCTATGCAGAAAAAAAATGAAATGCAATATTTCCATTCCAACATGTTTTTTTTTTTTTAAGAATTTACTTAAACAGAGCATTTAACGTCTCCCAGAAAACATTTGAACATTGTTGAAAAAACATAAACATAATTTAAATTATAGTAAGTACTTAGCCAGAAAAAAATAACAAAAAGTACAATCTATAACAGCAGCACAGAAGATTGCAGTCAGTTTATCGCAATATGTATATTGTGCATGTTGATATCGCGATGACGGTAAATTTGCGATATATTGTGCAGCCATAATGCATAGGTTAGAATGTATACTGAACGGACATCAATAACTGGATTCATCATTTTTAGAGGAGAAATACCAATTTGACATTGGTATCGGAAAGGAAAAAGTGATGTCATGCGATCTCTAGCTGTAATCTATGTAACATTGACTTTTTTAAGAGGCCTGAATGCACCAATACACGTGGTGTCCTTGTGTCACCAGGGAACATTCAGTGGCCTGGCTAATAATCCACAGGCTGCTATTTGGGTACTGTAGCAAGATCCACCATCTGATGACTTGGTCTTGGTTGATGATGTAATTTTTTACTCTAACCACCGAATCCTTCATCCTTCATCATTGTTCCTGTTATAAGTAGAATATACAAACACACAGTTAACTCAGACGCCAGGACATTACAGCCCTCATTACGTGACCACTGTACCGCCTTCACTCAATATAACAGCTCTTTTTGTGGCTACACATGTTTGCAATACACTCTCTCAAGGAGACTAGCTAATAGATCCCAAAGGAGCTCGGTGGAGTATGCAGACGGTAAGAGGACAGTAAGTGGTGGATGAAGATGCACTTGTAGGACAATTAATGCTACCCTCGCTTCATCTTCAGCAGGACTTCCTGCAGCTCACTGCACCATGACTGGCCTACTTCATATCCAGGCTTCCTCAGCCAAGCCTCCCCAGGGATCGTGGGGGGTTGCTAACGATGGCCTGCAGAGAGTTCACTCAATCTACCCTTTCATGCCCTACTAAATGAAAATCTACAAGAACAGTCTTCCTCGGCTCATTCATCCCGAGACACAAACCTATGCTACTTCAAATGTATAGTCAGACTGATGTCTCATATGGAAAGGTAAGCTGTAGTTCGAAATGCAGGACACAAATTGCGATCAGTGGCAGCAGAGATTTGATGTGATCTACGAGAATGTCATTCTACTAACTAGGTCAAGCGCTCGGAGATTCCTGAACGTACAGTCATCCTGAGCCCTGATGGATACGCTGCACAAGAGCTCCTGTGGCCGATCAGAGGGAAAGCTTTAATGGACTCTGTCTTTCGCGTACGCTCTGAGGCATTCCTTTTCGGAATCGCACAAATCTTCGCAGGGCTTTGTGTTTCCTTCGCCAGATCAGGTTTATTCCTCCTCCTGATGTATTACGACGCGTGACCACGTCTGGTATTGTTTTTATCTGCAGCTTGTACTCATCTGC
This sequence comes from Nannopetersius ansorgii, assembly GCA_037974605.1. Lineage (NCBI taxonomy): Eukaryota > Metazoa > Chordata > Actinopteri > Characiformes > Alestidae > Nannopetersius > Nannopetersius ansorgii. The sequence continues at coordinate 16,963 of JBBPDE010118968.1, forward strand.
GGACAAAGCACAGAACCTCTGGCCATCCCACGCACAAGTCCACTGACAAATTAATGTCTTTAACAGTGTATGTTTAAAAGACCAGAGTCGCTCTTTCGCCCTTTTGTAGGCTGATATACTGTCGTTTCCCGACCGCTCACTCATGTCTGTAATTTACAGGACATATATACTCAGAACATTGACCAGGTGTCCTGAAAGAACTCCGACACAGTGAGCGCTGACATATGTCACTGTTATGGAACTCTCTGAGGGGTGTGTTGGGGTTCTGGGAAAAACTCCAAAGCAGGTTTTGATTGTTTTCCCGTTGTATTTTTTTTTTTTGTACTATAAGCAAAATATATCCTCTAATGCGCAAACAAGAGGAAGCTGTCAGGAAAACCCGCAAATCCAGACGTAATCTGTGGATGTTTACAAAACTGGCTATAAAACAGAATGCATGATTAATAAGCTATCTGGCAACCCAAAAGACCTCACATCAAGAGGAAAAGGATATACTGAATTTTCATCCAAACACTCATGAAATCAGAGAGCTCTAGAGAAAAACGCGGCAGCAGACGCACTTGGTGTTGCGGAAAAAGATCATCTGCTGAACCACTTTTTACCACACACAGCCACAATTAAGACATATCCATTACTAATACCTGTGGCTGGTCTCTGTGGTTGAATCATTACAAGACGGAAAATCTCCTTGTCACGTTATAAATGTGAGGGATCTCTTGTAACTCGAGGGTCAGTTGAACAGTGGGTCAGTCTCCCTTGAACAGTGGATGCTGTTTCAAAGCCTGGAACTGGACATTTCAGGGGAATTTTGTAGCACTTTCTGGTTTAGGGTTCATCTGGAGTAAGAAGAAAAATCACCCCATAAAAGGCAAAAGTGTCAGCCAGAAGTAAAAAATGACTTCTTTTCTATCCCTCTGTTCTATGGACCTCGCACTGCGTCAAAAGCACAAGCCGAAGCGCTTAAAGCATAAAGTAACACATATGATCCTGTAAATTCTTCCTAAATAATGTCAGACTGACTAACAGCAGAGGTAGCATAAAAGGCTCCAGCTAATCATTTGTCAGGGGAAAGAACACTTCGCTGAGAACCAAAAGGTCTTTTATACAAACATGATGTCACCTTGTCTAATTGTGGAAAGTATGCACTGTCCCTCACTGACTTCACTTTTCCTTTAATGATGAGGTACGTGTCGAACGAGTCTCCCTGCGACGGCATGCGCCGTCAAAAACACATCGTAAAAACACATGCATGGGGTACATTACCTTAGGACCTTAATAACCTTTTTAATTTCGGCAGCAGTAACGCGAAACCGCCCGTCAACAACCGCCATGGACTTACAGCTCCATCTGATTTGACTGGCACGGACCCTGACAGCTGTCTTAAACAAAAGACGTATTATTACTTTCGAGTGCTCTGCAATTTCAGTGGCCCGTTTCATTAACTCTGCTGAGGTTTTCTTAACCACCGTTACGCGGAGACTCCTCGGCACTATTTACCACAACACGCCAGCTCTTGATGAGGTGCTACATTCCGGTGGTTGGGCTTCTCAATAGATTCAACCACCACTTATGACTTGTTTTGAGGTGATATGTGGTTACTTTATTGGCCCTTTAACTCTGTATTTTAACTGTCAGGCAACAGAGACCATGTCATTAGAAACTGCAATGTCTGTTGTTTAACAAAACAGTCTTTCATTCTGCTACAGGATCTGGGTGCTGAGAAAAAAAAGCATTCTATTTAACCAGCAACTAATAAAGAGTGAGGGAATAATACAGAATAATGCAGAGGGAGGATATAATATAAAAAACTGCAGACAGAGTTAGACAGGCGTTGTGGAACAGTGTCTGGGGCGCGTACACTGACTGACTTAAAAAAAAAAAAAAAAAACATGCCTAAAATGTGGGCCAGGGGTGTGTGTGTGTGTGTGTGTGTGTGTGTGTGTGTGTTGGTGAAGAGTGAAGGGCAGTGTTCATGCTGCATTTGTTGCGGTGTGACAGGGTGACACTGTCAGACACTGCTGAGGCAGCTGAGGGCGGAAAGAAAGAGAGAAAGAGAGACAGACAGAGATGCAGAGGAAGAGAAATGAAAACGCAAAAGGGAGAGAGATGGAGAGAGCGCGAGGAAGCCACAGAACGACAAACAGACATTCAGACAGACAATGATGCTCAAACCCCAGTGATGGCTCTTGAAGAGAGTCTCTACATTAGCACTACTGTACTGTAGCCCCATTGGGGCTGTCACTATCGATTATAATGGCAATGTATTATTCTGCAGAATAATCAATCTATTATTTCATTTGATTCAGCCATTTAGACCAAATTCTGGAACTTTCTCTAGGGTTCATGGCACTTTACATCCAATTAAGATAAGATAAGAAAAGATAAGATATCCTTTATTAGTTGCACAAGTGGGAAATGTGCAATATAATTTATTTTTATATATTTATAATGTATCATGTTTAGACTATGACTGAGCACCATTATAAAAATCTGAGATAATAATAATAAAGGTTAAATTTATTATATGCCAATGGTGAGACCAGGACAAGAAAACCAGGCCTAATTTTAATGTTGAAAACACACATCATAAAATTCCTAGGAAAAAGTCGTAAATGAACCGACTACAACTAATAAGGGTGTTTAACAATGTCCTAATGATTAATGTGACAGTGCACTAGTCTGTAGAAATCTCAATCATACTCAATCAAATCTCAATAAATCAAGTTTCCACATCAAACCTTGAACTAGCTCCAGTCCCATACAGTTTCGCAAGCCTGCCCTTTTCTTCACAAGGCTGAAGCAAGAGATATAAAAAGATATCCCATATTTACACAAAGAGAAACAGGAAAACAGTTCATTCGCTTCTAACTCATTCACTCGTTTGGTCTGTGTAACTGAGGGGCCGAGAATAAAATGGAAAACAAGTAAACCAGATGAAACCATATGAATAAACAACTGCTATTAAAATGTTTACAATTTACTCGTCTTACTTCCGTGTCATCACTGTTTTCTAGGTGGGCAAAAATTATTTTAGACTCTCCATTTCTGATCTGAAGTCTCTTTCAAGCCCAAAAACTCAGGCTACAGACCATACCTTTAAACCTGTGGATTCACACAGCAAATCAATCTCTATGCTCATATTCAGAGAGCTTATGTTTGATTAAAATGGAGTAATTGTTCCAGTGTCTGAAGTTCATACTCCATTGCAAAGTGGTCCAAGTTCAGGTCCATCGCTTGTCAAATAACTTAAACAGACAACCAAAAACTGAAGTTAATGACTGGGTGCTACTTCGATTGTTTTACTCAATTTCTGCACATTTACAATATTCATGTGTAGAAATCAGCTAAACGCAGCTAGTCTCTGTTTGTCTCTGTCAATCAACTTCCTCAACTGACCACCACACAACAGACAAAACCATATAAAACAAAGTATGACTATTTCTTAGTGCTGCCACTAACGACTAATTTTCTAATGATTAATCTTTGGACTAATTTTTCGATTAGTCGATTAATCTAAACGACTAATTTTCCAAAAAAATCAAGCGGTTGCAATTCTCATGTGTTCATTTTATTTTGAACAAAAT
>JBBPDE010120181.1:0-15785 GCA_037974605.1 Nannopetersius ansorgii
GGAATATATGTTCATTGTTGCCTTATTGTAAGACCGCATGAAAAAATGCATTATAATATACACGCATTCATACACAGACGTGTTAGTTATTTGTTGCGTATGGCATTAAAAGACATTAAATAAAATTTGAAAATCCTGCAGAAACCCTGTTTTACTTTCAAAGAAAAACATGTTCCTCTTTTTGGCAGTGCTTTGTGTATTTGGTTTTTGTTCCTTTTTCCCTTTTAGTTAAATACAAAGTAAGAGTGAACACCATGTCAGAATGTGAGAATAGCCCTGGTTTCACTATATATGACATTGAACTGAAGTCTCTTTGTGTGTGCCTTAGTTCCTGCCTCCAGTAAGCTGCCGGAGAACGTGCAGCCGCGTTACCTGGAGGAGGAGGGCCTTTATGTGGGAGAGAGGCCACCTGTCTCCCAGTCCAATCAGAACATTCTGGAAAACCGCATTCTGAAGCAAGATCCGGTAACTAATGTTTTACGTAGTTTGACGTCATAGTGCCCTGTGGCCTGAAAATAAAGTTACAAGAAACAGGAACTTGCTCATCACAGTACCACTTTCTCATGGATGTGGAACACCCAACCGATTCTATTTAAAATGTAAGGTTTCAGTACAAGATCCACAGTTTGAGTGCCAGTTGTTATATCCACATTTACTGTGCTGTCTTGCTTGCCCAGTGTCAGTTCTGCTAAACACAACTGGTTTTGAACGCAATGTTCTATGTTAACGCAGTTTAATGGATGCAAAGACTTTGTAATATATATAATTTTCACACAATTTTGAAGAATGCTTGGGATCATATCTTGTTTTTATTATTGTCCATACATATATATATATATATAAATACACTGTAGTGCTTGGAAAAGGAAATGAAACACTGCTATCACTTTTCCTATGTAAAAGGGCACATTTTTACCCTTTCACCAACGTAACTCTTTTAAATAGAAAAACAAAATAAGGGGACTGGAGTCAAAACAGGGTAGGTGAAGTAAGTGGTGAAGTTACATTCTCTTGGGGGTACCTCAACAGTGAGAGCGTCTGTACTCTGAAAGATTACGTCTGACAGTGCATTTGACAATTTATGAGGAAAAATGATGTCAGGATTTCAATGTAAGTGAAAGAAACACAGTGAAACAAAAGCTTGTTTGGTTTGGACCAGTTTAACTGTGATCAATTACTGTCCCTCAGATGATACTTTGAGCAGTCTGCTTGTCAAGTATGATTTGAATGTGTTTGCCCAAGTGGTTTCCAAGTGTTTTATAAGCATCCTTTGAGTGTATACTGAAACACAGTGTCCGCTCCTCTCCGGTCAGGGCAGGAAGTGGTTTGGGGATGACGGGCGGATCATGTCTTTGCCCGACCCCATCAAAGAGTCTTCCACGAGACCACCGCTGTACCACCTGGAGGAGGAGCTCGACCCAGCCCTGCAGACTGTCTACAGGAAGGTATTTCAAGTCACATTGTGTTCTTCTCAATCTCTCCAACAGCACTGATGTAGAAGAAGTGGAGAAAAGAATTGGCCTTTAAGAAGTCTACTGAAGTCTGTTGTTTCTGATAGTAGTATATGTTGTATATTATAGCAGAATATGTAGTAAAACAGTCTATTTTAATAGTGGTATCTCTTGTCTATTATGGCAGTTTGATTCTTTTTTTTACAATATTATAGTAGTTGTCACGGTTCAGGCAGTGGCCGGTTAGGGCCAGTGGTTTTTTGTTAATGTCTTAAGTCTGTTTTGCTCTGTTTCAGTTCTGTGTTCTGGGGGGCTTTTATTTTGAAGAGTTTCTGGGTTTTGCTTTTGTCACGTGTTCTTGTTGTCATGTGGTTTTCTGTTGATGTGTCATGTGTTCCTGAGTCCCAACTGTCTTGTGTTTGCGTGTTCATTATGTTAGTATTTAAGCCTGGTTGTGTTAGTCCTTAGTTATCTGTCCATCTTCTTTGTTGAGCGTCTCTTTTAGAGCACCTCAGTTAAATGGACGTTCTGCTGAGACCGAGATCTGTAGAGAGTATTTTCTGTTTTTTTCTTGTGGCCACAGAGCCAGGTTTATTTTCTGATTTTCTGAAGTAAATAAAAGTATTACGGCATGGAACCCTGGTCTAGTTGCTCCTTGCTCCGAGATAGCTCCGGGTTGGGGCTTAGCCGCCCCTCCCGTGACAGTAGTATACTTAGAAAAGCAATATATTTTGATAGCAATATATCGTGTATTATAATAGTATGGTCATGCAAATTACAATATAGTGCTATATATTATAGCAGTGTATTTTCATACCAGTACATATTGTACATTGTATTATATCAGTATGATCTCGTAAATTATGGCTGTATATCTTGTAGAGCAGTGAATTTTGACACCAGTATGTATTGTATATTACATTATAACAGTAAGCGGATGAGTTGGAGCTGGAAAAACGCTGAAATGTACTGGGTGGATTGAGAAATGCTGTAATATGTCATAAAAAGATTTATAAGTGTGTTTAATTCCAGATATGAAAATGCCACACCTCAATTGCTTCAGGCCTCTATGCTTGCGGACTGTTGCTAGGCAGCAGGGACAGCCAATAATATTAGCAGAGATGAGCGGCTCCAGGCTAGTGATGATTTTGTCAGTGGAAGGAGTTTTTTGACAGATGAATGCACAGATGCATTTGAGTGCATGTATGTTACTGAATACTCAATACGCCTGGAATTCGAATGACTTCACAAACCACTAATCGTCAAATAAATACATGTGGCATTAATAAATATCACATACGGGTTTGATAATAAACACAAATGGCTTTGGTTGAGAGAAATGTTTGTTTCTGATTCTGAGTCAGTTAAAATGATCTGGCTCCATGTTCAAAAGCATCATATCTACCAGATCTGCATGACAGATTAAAGGATATTATTTAAAGGCTCTTTTTACAGTTCCATCACTAAAGATCCCAGAAATGTTCGTACTTTGAGAACACTGACCTGTTGTATGTTTCCTTAGTCTGACAGGTATTTGTTTATTAGTCTGTTTTATTTGTTAATTATTAGTTTTGTTTAATAGGATTTGGTGTGTTTCGTTAGTAATAATATAGATTGTTTATCACAAATATGTCTTGAGGTATTGTGATAGTATTTATAAAGGGGTAACTTACACTGGGTTTCACCTTATTACCATATGAGCCCATAAATATGACCGTTTAGAAGAGAACTGCAAATTTTCAGCATGTTTTCACAGAGAAAACCATAAATGGTCAATGTCAGGTTCTCCAATGTAAGCTAATTTAAACACAAGCAAATTTTTGCTCTACTTAATCATCATGTATCATCAGCAATTTAGTAAAACCCAAATATGGTCGTCATCAACATTGTCTGTTTCTACTCAATTGAACTCTTTTCTATTTACTGTCTGTCCTTTTGTAGGCGCTGAAGTCCAAGTATGTGAACCGCTACATCGCAGGTGTCGGAGACACACAGGGAGACTACCAGCTGGATGTCGACGTGTCGGGCCTTATATTCTCCCATCACCCTCTCTTTAGCAGGGAGCATGTGCTGGGGGCCCGCCTGGCCCAGCTGTACGACCAGTACCTCAGCAGACAGCACAAAAACCTCACTTGCCTCCTCACTGACAAGGTAATGCAGCCTTGGCTAGACTTTAAGGTTTGTTGCTGTAAATCAGGGTTACTGCTGTCTTTCAATAGAACTAAATGATTAAGTAATAAAGTTCTAACTATTATTTCTTTGTGTGTGTTTGAACATAGTTGAACGGTCTGAGAAACACTATCCGGAACATGCTAGAACTGCACAGCGGGCAAGGCATGAGTCATGTGGCTCGGCAAAGAATAGCAGAGTACAAACAAGAAGTGAAGTAAGTAATCTGAGCTGAGGATGTTTTTGTATACATTTTTAGTCGTGTTATTCAGGGACACTGGAAAAAAAAAACATTACTCACTGTATTACTAGTATGTTACTCAACTGTGCACTAGTAGTTATTTGAACTCAGGTAATAGCATGATTCTTGGCTGTTGCTTATTTTCCATATAGTATTAGCACCTGATCTAAGACCAGTTTCATCACCTGTACAATAGAAGCCAACTTCAAGAGGTTTCAGATGTCCTAAATTTGTTACAGTGTTCTCCTTTGTAAATTGTGGACCAGTTTCAGGCTTTGTCATGTTTTAACAGACACACTCGTTTGCTGCGAGACTCCGAGCAGGAGAAGGACAGAACTCTGCTGAAAAGCATCATCAAAGTGTGGAAAGATCTCAAAGCACTGAGGGAGTTCCAGAGGTTCACGAACACGCCCTACAAACTGTACATCAGAAAGTGCGTAATACTGAGTATATCTGAACACTCTCCAAAAAGCCACATCAAACCAATTCATAAACATTTACAAACTGGCCCAACACTCGCCAATAGCCATCCACAAACTCTTCCAGCACTGTTTAACAAACGTCAGTAAGCCATTCTGGCTCTGTTCAACATATGTCAAGATTCAAGATTCTTTATTTGTCACATGCATAGTCATACAAGTACAACACACAGGGAAATGTGTCCTTAACTGCTCCTTTTGACTGTGCAAACATTATAAGACAATAAGTAAAATTTAAATAAAAAAAAAATTTCTGGAATTTTGTGAAACACAAAAATAAAGAAATAAGTACCAGCAAAGTAGATCAATGTAAGTACAATTTGCAAGTACAATTAACCACAAATCTGAAATTTAATAAAACACAAATCTAAAAGTAATTAACATAAACAAGGAGCACCACAAGTTAGAGATTAAATATGTAAGCTAATAAAATTTGTATTTTTAATATATATTTATAAATGTAATATGTACTTATAAATTTACATTTATTTGTAAATGTAACAGCAATGTGTATAATGTGCAAATGGAATGTTAAAGTGCATTCCATTGTAAACCAGAGCAATGCAAGAAGAGTAATATTAACAGTAATTTAACAGAGTGACCAGAGTAATCAATGAGCCTGTCCAAGTTCTTCAGAAAACGTCATTAAACCAGACATTTCACTTTACAAATTCTTTAATTAACATCAATAAGGCAACCCACAACTGTCCAACAAATAATGATAGTGACATTATTAATAGTGTTAATAAGCCTTACGCTCTGCAAGCAAACACTAATAGATTACTTTTGCAGTAAATCCCTGTAGATAAACAATGCTTTAACAGATATTCATAAATCCTTTCCGTTCCCTGTCTGAAATCCCATCCACCACAGAGAGGAGGTGCAGCGGGCGCTGGATGAGCAGGAGTATGAGGCAGAGATCCTGGCAGAGGCAGCAGAGATGCAGGAAGAGAGTGAAGCAAACTATGAGAAAAAGATGGCGGAGTACAGGAGACAGGTGGAGGAGTGGAAGTTGTGGAAGAAGAAGCAGGTACCATGGCTGTAGCTTATATCACTGGAGAAAGGCTTCACTGTTGATAGACTAGTTGCTCAACAAGGCCAAACTGAGTATGGTTTATACATAAACATTATGTTTGCATTTTATATGTAATTTGTTGGGTAATAACCCACATTTATGCTGTAATTATTAGGAGATTCTTTATCAACAGATTTCATTACATTTCTGCAATTTCATACAAAAAAATCACAAAAACTTGGCCCAAAATTTGATGAGCATTTAAAATTTTTAATAACTCCATTACTGTGTGTACAGTGTTAAAACATTGCCTGTTTTATTCTGCTCCGTTCAGAAAACGTTAAAGAAGAAACACAAGAAGAGAAGACAGCAGTCTCAGGATGTGGATGAGGAGGAGGAGGAGGGTGATCATAGTGAGGAAGAGTTGGGGGAGGAACCAGTGAAGCCAGAAACTCCAGAGAAACCCGACGTAGCAGGGCTGGAGCAGCAGGTCCGGGAGAAAGCAGCCAGGATTCGCAGGAAACCAGGGGAACCAGTTCTGGTTCCAGAGCTTACCGCCTCCAGCCCAGTCACTCCTAATGAGCAGTGCCCACGGTGAGTACGTATACACACTCACACACACACTCACACACACACACACACACACACACACTCCAGTCAACAAATTTCAAATCTAGCAAAGACACTGTATCTCTAACACCAGTGTATTTCATCTCTTGTCATGTTTTAAGAGGTGAATTTGCACGGAGAGAAGATGTAGCGAAGCGCTCCCTCTTCATCAAAGTTCTGTACAACGATAAAGAAGTTTCCAGAACAGACAGTCGCTCTCTCGGTGCCGACTTCCGGGTTCACTTTGGCCAGATTTTCAACCTGAAAATAGTCAACTGGCCAGAGAGCATCAAACTGCAGGTAGAGATGTCAACATTTGGTTGTGTTTTGTCAGTAACATTAAGCAGGCTTTGACTTTAAATGCCCCCCCACCACCCCTCAGATGTATGAAGGTGTGAGCTCCTCCTTTTCTCTGATCGCGGAGGTGTGTGTGCCAGTGCCAGAGTCTTCAGTCCTAACAGGCAGTGCTTCATCTGAGGAACTGGAGTTCAGCAGCAACCAGAGGGTCACATTCAACCATGAGGGGGTTGGCAGCGGTAAACACACACACTCTGTGAAAACAGTGTATCATACACCGCAGGGAGAAGGTAGTTTCACTAGCCAGACCTGGCTGTCAGAGTCTGATCATTTACTATGGCCAAGAACTGCTAGCTTTGATAGGGAGCCATCTGTCTTTAGAATCAGAAAACTTTAATGATCCTGGAGGAAACTGCTTATGTTATAACTGCACGGAGACACAGCAACACAGAGAGAAAAAAATAAATATAAAGTCTAAATAAATCCTATAAAAACTGCAGAAAATCCTCCGTATGAAATGAACTACGCTATATACACAAATGCTGAGTTAGAAATACTATAGATAAATAATTTGCGTAAACAAATATCATAAATAGTACTATGTCTGTAGCACACAGTCTGCCTATTTTTTAAGAATTCTTATCTTTTAATTTACATATATGTGCACAGGTATATATGTGTCTTGATTACTGTGAAGGGCACCTGCTGTCTCACTGTATCTTGTGTACAGTGACAATAAATGACTTAATTGGATGTCTGTCTTGTGTTAGATGTCCCATTCTCCTTTGCGGCTGATGGCAGTAACAGGCAGACCCTGCTGACGTCCGGCAAGCTGTCCTGTTGCGTGTCCTGGGCAGTGGGGGAGGATGACGTACCCCTCGCACCCCCTTCCGTCCAACCTGGTGCTGGCATGCACAGGTGAGACTAATATTACAGTCCAAATAACACATGCTTTTAAGCTGATTTTGGGTCTCTGGGGTCTGAAGTCTCTGGGGTCTGAAGTTTTTTGCCTACTTTTGGTCTCTTGCAAATGTAAGGAACTAGGTACTTATTTAATTTAAAGGGTTTTTTTATATTTTATTTTTTACTAATACAAAATATATTGCTTTTTAATTATTTTTACTCATTTTAATTCATAATTAATCAGTAACTTCACAGCAATTTTAGACTGGGAGGGCATCCAAAAAAAAGCATCACTGGTGGCATCATTGTGGGAATGAAGAGGATTCCGACAGCAGCCAGATTTGCTGCAGCCCATCACACAGAGGCTGTGTGATGGGCTGCAGCAAATCTGGCTGCTGTCGGAATCCTATTCATTCCCACAAAATGTGTAGTTTATTACTGCCAGCATACTCCTAAAGTTCCATGGAGATTTTTCAAGTGTTCTTATAGAATCTTTTTATAAATGCTTTTCTGTTTCTGCCTCTTTGATGTTTCAGCAGGAGTACAGATTACCTTCTCTGGGCAGCCACATCAGTGTTTAGTTTTTTTTTTTTCTGTGATTTTAACCAGAGGAATGTTTTTGTTGAGGATGAAAGCATTCATGTCAAAAAAGTGTGATTTGCTTTGTCTTTTGACAATTTCCCTGCTTCTATTTCTTTTTTGTCTACAGTGGTCTGAGGCAGATGGACGCTATAGCGTGCATTGGGGCATCAGGTCTGAATGACATGAAGAGGTTGGGGAAATGGGCGGCTGAATCTCGCCTCGACCCCAACGACCCCAACAACGCCTCCATAATGCAGCTGCTCTCGGTGAGTGAACTCCTACATGTTGGCTTTTATGGCTTAAAGGCTCCGTTCGCAAGGCAGACTGTAACAATCAAAGATGAGTTGTTTTCAAGTCCAGAGTTCCTTAGATTCTTATGTTTCGACAAGGGACCTTTTTCATCAGTCGATGAAACCGTAAACATCTGGTCCAAACTCGAAAAGATCCAATTCCATGTGTTTACACTTCAAAGGATCAGACACATACAACTGCATATGAAAGCAATCAGGTTTGACTCCCTGTCTGAACCTGAGCACAACCTCATCTCTATTCTTTCCTTTCTTTTTTCTCCCCCTCTCTCCTCTCTCTGTAGGTGGCGAGTGGAGGGGAGGTGGCAGTCCCTGATTATTTCCGCCTGGAGCAGCTTCAGGAGGAGTTTAACTTTCTGTCTGATGAGGAACTGGAATGTTCTCGTCGTTTCCGTCTTCTCAGATTGAGGAGCCAGGAGGTGGCAGAGTTCCGTCATTTTAAAACCATTCCCGCCACAGAGCGCGAGATTTCGGAGAAAGTGTTTGAGGTTAGACTTCCTGTTTATTGATCCTGTTTTATTGATTCCTGCTAAAAGACTAGCTTTTGGGTTCATCCAATCTTTGTGGCGCTTTGCACTATAATAGAATAACAGTCATCAGATTGACAATGAATGAAGCAATAAGTTATAATCAGAATCAGAGAACTTTATTTATCCCGGAGGAAATTGTTCACATCACGACTGCACAGACACTCAGACAAGACAGAACAATACAGAATAAAAATACCTGAATATATAATAAATATACTCAGACTAGAAATATATTAAGAAAAGAAATAGTACAACTTACCCGTAATAAAAGTATACTAAGAGGAGAATATAGTTTAAGTTAAAATTAGAACACACTGTACAGTAAGTGGAATAGACAGTTACGTCTAAAGTACCTTTATCAGAAAAATTGAATTGTGAAATTACAGAAATGCAGTTATTAAGAGAGAAGAAGTATTTGGAAGAGAAATGCATTGCACATAGGTAACAGTATTGCACATCAAGATATATTGCACAGTATTATGATAAGTATATTGCACTGAAAATCAGTTATTGTTAGAGTATAGCTAGGGCTATATTGCACATATATTAACTTTGACGGAGGGACTGGTTATAGAGTCCTTGGGAAGGAAGGATTTTCTGTGGCGTTCAGTGGAGCACTTTACGCGAGTCAGTCTGTGGCTGAAGGTGCTTTTCCTGAAAAGTAAATTAACCTGATTAAGGAGTCTTCTTAGGCACAACATTAAGTGCTTTATAAAAATGTTGGTGGAGCAAAGTACCATCACCGCACACTGCTCCACGGGAGCTGTTGCTGGTTGCTGCACTTGGTGAATGCGGTTAAAGAGAAACAATTTCGTGCTGTTCACACTGCTGTGGTGTGTTCCAGTGTGACAGAGGAACACTTCAGTAAATCAGTCTTCAATAAATAAATTAGATGATGATAATTATTATTAATAAAAGTAGTCGTCGTATTATTATTATTATTATTATAATTATCATTATTATTATTATTTTTTTTTTTTATTACAAAAATCTTCCAAGTATTACAGCTGATTTGAAGTTTCATCATGACTGAGCTGATCAGATTTTAGATCCAGATCTTGGCTTTGTCGTTGTATCCCATCAGGATTATGATCGCAGGCTAAAGGAAGGAGAGCTGGTCGACACAAAGGAACACATAGATGCTCACAGAGCACTGGTGGCCAAGTATTTGCAGAAGGTGAGCACCCATGGATGAATATTTGCCTATATGTAAACCTTGATTCTTTCATTCTGGAAGTGGCGAGCTGGTTTAGTACATTTTAAATTGTGTTAAATTGTTATTTTTAGATATTAGAACCACATCACCTCTTGTCAAATATGAGTTCATTGTCATTTTAACCACTTCTCCAGCACACAGCGGTTCTTTGTGTAACAATAAGGGAACCCTACCACACGTCATTCTGAATTCCAGTCAGTCCGACCAGAGCACAGGAGGCACAGATAGGAAGCTGTGGTGTGACAAAATACACCCAAACTATCTGCATATAAATGTTTTATATTATCCAATATACTTATTTAACTTAAAACTAGAACAAAAATTGCTTCATTACTTAAAAGGGATACAGGATGTCCCCAAAGTTTTGGCCAGTGTACGATTATTTTCAGCATTTTGAACTTCAATAGATTCTCAGACTGCTTGTACATGTCTCTGGAGTCAGGTTGAAGATGATGGGTGTTTTAACTTTCTGTTAAAAAAAAAAACAAACTTATTTGTAGCCTGTTCACACTGGAAGTGATACTTCTGTACTGTACTGTACGTTGTTTCTTTCTCTTTCAGGTGCGAGAGTCAGTCATTAATCGTTTTCTAATTTCTAAGCATCATTACATTCTGTCCGACCTGGTTGTTGAAGAGGAGGTTCCCAGTATCGGGTAATTACCCATATTCTTCGCAATTGGTCACCATTATTTTAATTATGAAGTGTGTGAAACATTTTTACACAAGCCTTCATCTAGATAAGCAACAGTTCTGCACATTTTCAGAAATCAGCTTTATTTTTGTCCAGTTCAGTTCATATTTATTCTGTAATTCTCCTCTTTTTTATCCTTTATTTTCTCTTGCGTTGTTGTGTATGTAGAGGTCCAGGCGGAGGGTACGTGCACAGGCTTTTTCTGTTTTTTTCTGTGCTTTTTTTATCCATTCCCTCTTCCTCTACCCTTTATTAGCTCCACTTCTTATGCCTCATTAGTCGTACTTTTTCTAAGTAAATGTTCCACTCCTCTGTAGTCCTGTACTGGTCAGTGTGTAGTTCTAGAAGAGTCCAGTTTGTCAGTACAACTTTGATCTGTTTGTTCCAGTGTGAGTTAGGGTACATTTTGATCCTTTTCCCCCTCATATTCAGTGGCAAAGCTAAAGAAAATGCCCCCGAATGTGTACCACCACTACAGCTGTTCATTACCAGGGCATGTTTCACTTGCCTCTTAATATAAGGCTAGTAAAAAAACATTGCCATGGTCTTATTGATACTAAGTCAGTGCAAAAGTCCAGCACTTCACTGGCCAATATCTTGGTTCAGACCTCGCAAAATTTGACGCACTGTTTCGCTTCTACATTCTTAGGAAATGTGGCGATATATGTGACATTTCATTCATAGGGGATGCTGAAGCAGACAGATTTCAATTTTCAAACCACTAGAGTAAAATTAGATTATGCGCATTTTAAGTGTACACAACTGTTGTGGACCAATTTTGTAAAAGTTACATTAGATATACATCATATCATTGCCTCATTCAGCAGTATTGTGCCACAGAACTGTCACAGTTATTACATAAGTAATCCCCAAAGATTGGCCATTCGCTTAGGCATGTATTGGCTGCTGAATTTTGATTGACCACTGCTGACCTCAGGGAGACTATAGAACCGTAGGACCTGTAAACAAATGTAGTCGAGTATAAACATAACAAATTTCAAAATTTCTGGAGAAATCGTAATGTCAGTTGCAGCAGCCCCTTCATATCATCTTGCATATTTCCTAAGAATGGGGTCATGATGCACTTTGTGAAGTTCTAACATTTACATCGGAAGATATCGATCAGTAAAGTGCCGCATTTTTGCTTTAGCGTTATTCACTAGGTGGCGCTACTCCACAAATGAAAATTCTACCGTCACGCACCTCCTAGTGGCCAACTTGCCAATGGTCATAATAATAAAGAAATTAACGTATAACTAACAGAAATTTGAATATATATACCTTTAGAGGGCAGCACTGAAAGGTTTGAGCTCAGGTTGTGTCTTCCATAATGAAGTAAAAGAGCTAATCGGCTAGTTTGTCCACTTTAGGCCTATACTGTAAAAGCTGCATTCAGTGAACAAAAGAAGCCTATTTTTTTATTACAGTAATTACTTATAATCAGCTAAAATTTAATGACTGTGACAGGCCTAGAAATATTCCCAGTAGCATTGTTACAGCAAAGCCTTCATCAGAGCTTTCAATGTAAGTATAATAAATCATCATTATGTAAATTGGATCTAGGCTAATGGATCCCTACTTCCATTCAGCTTTTTTGGTAAACAGCTTTGAAGAAAAGGGTTCATCTGTTATACAGAGCTCCTTATGGGTTACGACTACCATCGCTGACTGTAAATTCTGGTTTGCGCTCTCAGGGTTTTTGGCCTGAACCTGTTTAAGCTGGCTGAGCCCAAGCGGCCTCTGAAGCCTCGGAGGAAAGAGAGAAAGAAGGTTACGGCTCAAAACCTTTCGGACGGAGACATCAAGCTCCTCCTCAACATCATCAGAGGTTACGACATTCCCATCCGCAAACCACACACAAGGTATTACCTGTTAAAGGCTTGCTGAAGATATAATAGTGAATAAGAAAGAGCTGTCACTACGATTTATGTTTATAATCAAACATAAAATTGCATTTAATTGTGCTGAGTTCCTCAAACTCGTCACATAGTTGATTCTTAAGTGGTAGAAGGGGAATCGCCCTGAAAACTCTTTGTTATTTAACATTCTTTTGAGAAACTGGCCTTAGAACAACACGATCAGGCTTTACAAAGTAAAATTGTGACAAAAAATGTACATAAAATACAGTTAAATGGTTCAAAAAAGAGAACCATTTAACTGATCACGTTCTTATGGCAAGAGAGTCCTATCGGAGTTTGTTATATCCTATCAAAATATTTTTTATTTATTTAATTTAGTGTAATAATGACAGCCATATTGTACATGTTTTAACATGTATTTTACTGTATTTGTATTCTTTTGCAAGTTTTTTTGTACAAACGATTAAAATGAGAGTCTTGAATTGCCAATACAGTCATTAATACATTCTAAATGTTTCTTTATCTGTCTCTACAAAAGAGTTTTTTTAATAAGCTACCGCTCTTTTCAGTAAACCTGCAGCGGCTTCGAAGAGTGCCCGCTCCTACACGGAAAGTTTTACAGCAGCTCAGCCCTCCCAGACAGCACTGCAGGGCGGCGAGTGGCCCCTTGGCCAGGTAACTTATGGCACTTTTCCACTGGCACAAGGAACCGCAACGTTTTCCCATTACAAATAAACCCACCCTAACCTGAGACGAACCTGAGCTGCTTGACGGCAGGGACAAAAACAGGCCGCAGCTGAGCTGACTGCATTACTGCTTTCTGATTGGTCGAAATATCATCACAATATGTCTGTCTGTGTGGAAGATTTTAGTTGGAGGTTTCTATGACACTAACAAATGTATCTATAACTGAGAAAAGCAAACATATACCAGAACATCACTAAAACGTTTGCTGGGTTTGGTTTTCATCACACGGATAAAGAAAGACAAGAAAAAAATAATACAAATAATAAAATATGACAATATCAAAATCTGCTCCGACAGAAATACTTTCTGTTGGTGCGTCTCCATCGACAATGTTTTGGATTGACCAGCTATAAACTGTGGCGAGAAAATTGCGCAGCTGATGCATCAGAAACTCTGTTATCAGACTGAGATGGAAAATAAAAGCTTTCAGATCCTTTTCATAAAGGTTACAGTATCACACTGTTCTAGTGCTTTTCTAGTGCACATACTAGACTGGTCCTCATAAAGCATGTGAAAATTGGGATGTGCAGCAAAAAAATCCATCAACATTTGAAGATGAAATAATTAGAGTAGGTCAGTGTTAACCAATAGAATTCAAGTTATTAGTGCAATTTTACATTCCAAATGGAATTACATGATTAACTATATTGTTACATAATAAAATATAATCACATTTAATTTAAATTCCTATTGAATGATTTCAATCTGGATTTTATACTTTTCTGTTCATTTTAAGTGTCTGAAAATGACAAACATTGCAAAAGTATTTTTATGTCTTCTAAAACAGAACTGGCCACTAAACCTTCCATACATTAAAAACACTAGTTACAACTACAAATGATTCTGCACTTTCTCTTTACAGAATTTGTTTCAGTGAGTGAGATATTACCAATGCTTTTAATATTGTGTTCAAAAGCATTCATGCCTTTACCAACCATGTGAGCTAATCTGTGTTCTGTGTGTGTGCGCGCGCGTGTGCACGTGCGTGCATGTGCGTGTGTGTGTGCGCGCTTGTGTGTGCGTGCGTGTGTGTGTTTGTATCTCTGTGCCCTTTTAGCCCATGATCCGGCCCTTTGTGGACGTGTCCTTCCAGCGTACGGTGCTGCAGACCTCTACTGCTGAGGGACCAAACCCCTGCTGGAATGAAGAGCTGGTGCTGCCATTCAGGTAAAATTTTATAAACTTCTTGGTGCTTTAAATCCTTTTTTAAAGTTATGACAGAAGTGTTTTTCTGAGGAATTTATTTGTTGCGTGTGCAACACATCTACACTGTACCAATTTCTACAGGATTTAGTTAATAGGGGTGTAACATTTGAACATGTTGCTTAGGTCAGGCAAAATAATGTTAATAATCATTACCAAATGACGTAATGCAGTTCCAAAGTCAACAAAAATGCTGCAGAATTTGCAAATTTCAGTTTAAAATTACTGTACAATTTTGTCTGAAACAGATTGTTCTCTAATCATGAAAACCAAATCGTTGGATTTGCCATTGTTAATGTTAAATGGGCATTTGTTCATTAAAAAACGTAAATGTCTTTATACCTTTTAAGTTAACAAATGAACTGTTCTGTCGGCCTCACAGTGCACCAAATGGAGACTACAGCCCCTCCAACCTGCAGGCGGTGCGGGACGAAGTCTTCATCAGCATCTTTGATGAAGTCCTCTATGAGATGGTGGAGGTACAGAACTATGTATTCAGACATAACTGTCAATACAGTTTCCATAATAAAGCTGCATTCGTAATACAGCGTGTAAAAAATGGTTAATGTGAATATTTCGTTTCGCCTTTTCCATTCCACAGTCACGTTCACTGCATATGTGTTTCTCTTTCAGGATGAGCGAGAAAGAGGAAGCAGTGTTCATACTCGCATTGAGAGACATTGGTTGGGCTCCATCAAGATTCCATTCAGCACTATCTATCTGCAGTCGCGGGTAAAATTCTACAGGCTCCTTGGCTCGTTTAGATTATTAGGCAAGCATCTAGAGACAGAAAGAGGAAGCAGCGTAGACACAAATCAACTTCCCCACTGTGATACTCAGCTCACACCCAGCACATCAAATACTTCTTCTGACATTCAGAAACATTTTACCATTACAAGTCTATAATCCTTACTGTTTTATATACGATTCAAATGTAATTAAATTCATCAACACCTATAAATCTGCACTTTTTGCTAACTACAACTTCCAACGGTGCATAGTAATAGTGATTCAAATTTAAATGAGAGATGAGTGTGATATTCGTATTTGATTGATAGATTGACGGGACATTTAAGGTGGCCACGCCCCCAGTGTTGCTTGGCTACAGTAAGGAACGGAGTCTGGGCAGCGAAGGAGGATACGATGCTATTCGGAGTCTGAGTGAGGGCACATACCTCACCCTCTTCATCACTATCGAACCCCAGCTGGTGCCTGGAGACTCTATCAGAGAAAAGGTGAAGCTCATTTGGTTCTTATTAGTCTCCTCTCCTCTTTTCTAGTCTTTATGCTTTATTTTCTTCTTTCTTGTTACATCCTTCTTTGTAGTAGGTTTTTGTCCATTAACACTAAAGTTCACAACATTTAATAACACATTTTAAAGACATTCATTTTTTGTCAGACTTTGTATCCTCCATGTTTTTCCTCTTTATTTCCTCTTTCTTGTGCTTTCTCCTTTTGAAAGATGAAGGACGTAAAGGTAACTGA